>PVKN010031640.1:0-12444 GCA_004027915.1 Capromys pilorides | reverse complement strand
TGAGACAAAAATTGTTTTCAGATGAGAAATATGTGTGGGGAAGTGTATCTGTGAGTGTATAAAGTAATATTTTCTTAGAAAATATAAAATACTCAACTAAGTAGTGAAAAAAATATTTATAGATTAACTGGCTATAGAAGCCAAGAATATTCATCAAATTCTAATGTCTTACAAAAGTGATTTCTAGTAAAAAGAAACACTGCTAACAAAATCTCCAGAGATGGCACTCAAAACTTTGATCCCTTGCTAGTGACTGACTTTGTTCAAGTTTTTCTTGTGTACCAGGTAGGAAAAATGTGATTTAGTCATTAAAGCTGCGCACTGGGCAATGTTATTTAATAAGCAGCCAAAAATAAGTTAGCTAATGAAACGTAGTTTGGAGCTCTAATCTCATAGTTATTTCCTTAATGGGCTCCTGTCACATATGGAATAAAAATAATGAGTAGCTATCTATACTTCTTTCCTCATCCTTTCATAGCTTTTTATTTCTGCATAGCAAAAATGCCATATTAAAAAAAGAAATGTGTTACTGTGCAGAGATATAATCTCAGGCTGTATCTCCACCTTTCCTAAGATCTCTTTCACATCCTTAGAACTGAAGGAAGAACAACGCTGAATAGACCCATGGCTGTCTTTCGCTGGGATACAATGTGGTTTCATAACCACACATGTGCTCTGTTGTTGATATTCATCTCTATAGCAAAGGCACTTGTGCATAAACACCCTTGCTGTAGGTTGGTCTGATTTTAGTATATGCAATTAAAAAGTCTCTCTTGACCATTTATCTTTTGTCCTTAGTGCAAAATCTTTTGCTTCTTCCCTTTTTTAAAATGTTAATGATGATTTGCTGGCTTCTGAAAAGGGGTCTTTTTATATCGTAGGGTTATTTATTTCCCTTTTAGTACAAACTCTTTTGCAAATCTCTCGATTGTCAATTTCTTGCTTTTTTTTTTTTTTTTGGAAGTTTTTCACTAAAGATCTTTCTGAAAATAGATCCTTCATCAGGTAATTTATGACAAAGAAATCGATTAATCAAGCCCTGGGGCCAACTCCCAGCAGAATTAATTAATTAATTTTTAAAAGTGATGAGAGAGTTTAATGTATTAAAGCACATTTAAGTGGGTAAGAAGTTGTCAACTCATAATTGAGAGGAGTCCTGGCAGTGTTTTCTAAATGTTTTCTGCAAAAGAAGGATAAGAATCCTTTAAGCATTGTGCCACCCCTGCTACTCAGCTCTATAATGGAGAAGAAAAAGGAGCAACCAGGAACCCAAGGCAGCCTCATGCGTTCCAGTAAATCTTTGTTCAAAAACAAAGACAGCATTCAGCCCATAAGTTGTAATTTATTGCAGCAGGCAGGGTTATCCAAAGAGCAAAACCAACAGGTTGTGTGCAGATATATACAATAAAGGCTCTTTTCCTGGAAACTGACCCCCACAATTATGGAGTCCATGCAGTTCTGTGCTGTCCTAAGTTAAAAATTCAGGAAAACCAGAAAGTAAGTAGATCGTAAGTCCAAGCACTGGAGAAGCAGGGTGGCTTTGAGTCCACAGGCTGGAGACCTAGAAGCTGTAAGGTTCTGAGGCAGAAGGAAGCCCAGCTCTAAGAAAGAGACTTTTCCCTTTCTGTTTTTTATTCTCCCGATGATGCCTTCGATGACACATAGCTCTCAGTTCCCTGGACTTGAGAAGATGGTGATCATCTCCATGTACTCAAATGGTGATGTCTTCTGGGAGCATCATCACAGGCACAGCCAGGGCAATGTCTTACAGGCATACCTGAGGGTGCTCAAGTAGACATCTTAAAGTTCCCATCATAGAACTTTAAGTTATCATGGAAGTAATGACTGCAAATGCAGCTCCTGTTCTTAGGGCCAAGGAAAGCAAAGGAAAAAATGAGTTTGTTAAAATCAAATAACTTAGAAGAGGTGTGGGTCTTTTAACTGTTAAACCCAGACCTCTTTGGAGGGACCACTAGCAGGGCGGTTTTGGCTTTTTTGTGAGTGTACAGAGAAATGAAGTCTATAAATGTCAGAAAAGTACACACTGTATTCCACTGGAAGGACACACCACTCCCCGTGTAATGACAAGCTGTTGGGCTGACATTCCTCTAAGAGACCGATAGGCCTGCCGAAAGTTGCTAAGAAAACTCCCACAAGGCCCGTACTTTTATTTTCAGCCTTGCAGTTCTACGATGCACTCTCTTTGGGGCCTAAGCAAGCTGGTAAGAGGAAATCATTTCTGCAGAGTTCTCAGGCAGTGTCAGGAAAGGTGAAGAGCAAGATTGGAGCCACAAAATAGTAAATGAACAGTTAGCACACACGTAAAATCCTAGTTTCTCTTTTAACCAATGTTTTATATTTGAACTACAACTTGAAATCTCTCATAATGTCATCTAGTGGCCAGATGTGGGACCATCCCAAATTGGAATTATTTTGAAACATCTCTCCCAAATCTACCAGATTTGGATAATACAAATACTCATTGGTGACGTAAAATGAATAAAATAAAAGGACAGTTGTGTGTTAGTATGTGTGTGTGTGTGTTTCTGTGTAAATATATGATCATAATTGTGTGTATAGATATACACACACCTAACTAGTCTCAACTATTCTTAGAAAGGAGCACACTTTAATATAAAATATACCTCTATTAGTGTCAACTTACAATTTCTTTTTTTAAAGATTATGATAGTGTGTAATATTCATATTTTCTTTAATGTTTTGTTAGGAAAACAAAATGTTGGGCAACTCTGTCAATTCTCTCTCTCTTTCTCTCTCTCCCTGTCTCATTTCACTGTCTGATCAAATATAAAAACTCTGAAGCTATTGTTTATAAGTAGACTAAATCTGATTGATAGATTGATGATGGACTGAATGATTTATTGATTGACAAGTGATGAAGGTTGCTACAGTTGATAGGGCAGGACTATTCTGAGAAACAGTTTTTGAAGATCTTTTAAAGTAAGACAGATTGTCACTCAGGAAACAAATCTTCAAGAAGATTCACTGAATGTCAGTAGTCTGGACTGTCAGATGGCTCTGAGTGTATATGAACTTAACTTTTTGTGTATATTTAGACAACAAATGCTCTATAACATATGACTTATATTGCTTTAAGTGTATAAATACCTGTTAGCCTTGCACTAAAACATAGACTTCTCTCAGTTCTTTTATTCTTGCCTCTCTTTCTAGATAAAACATCTTCCATACTAATTGGGATTTGGCTTTTTCTTGAATAATGCTTTCTTGATGCAACCAAATCAGAACCAGAATTGACTACCTAACTGCCACTATGGCAGGGGAAATGCCAGAGTTGGGCTAAAACAAACCTGTAACCATTAAGATATTATGAGGTGAGTGATGGCCCACAGATATGTATTTATATCTTCCTCTATATATTTCACATTTTTGTATTATTGATAAGAACTAATCCACAAGCCTCCTGAGGATTTTTCATCAATATACATAGGATATCTTCCTATGTATCTGTGTACATAGGATTATCGAGAATCGCAATGCATCGTTTTCATAAGGTTGATAGATTCCCAAGTAAAGTTACATTGTGAAGAAATAATTAGAGAGATTCATTAGGCATCACTCAGTGTGGTTCTTTACCAGGGAATTTCTCATTTTGATATGGTGTAGCACATACACAGAGTCCTGTACATTTATTCTGATTTTTTAAATAAAATGTCCCACTCATTTGTCCTAAGGACAATGAGCATATTTATGGCTTAATATTTGCAAGCAGCTATATATTCTCACAGCAAAGTATAGTGTATTGCATTTGCAAATCATAATCTCAAGAAATAGAGCTACATGTGAAATGAACCATGCCAAATACTTGACTTTCTACTAAGAAAAAACAATTTGCATTATTTAACTACCTTCCATCCTGTTGACTTTTATTAACTCTTTTACTGCTTTACCATTGAAACAATTAAGATGTTTGGTCATGGTGCCTCCGGTCAGACAAAAGCTGAGGGCTTCTTCCATGGCTACTTTTAAAAGCCTCACAGAGCTGACACATTTGTAGAACTCTGCTTAACAAACATAAGTGATCCAAACTGTGCACATTCTGGAAGCCATAATTTTCCCAGCTAGATGCAGTGGACAGTATTAAGAGGCCTGCTGGATTGTACCACATTGTCATTTATTGTAATGTTTTAACACACTGCAGAATCTGCATTGTCAAGATCATTGGCAGTGTGATTTATTAGCTAGGATTTATTATGTTGCTAATAACCCAGATGGCCTGAATTTACGAAAGAATATGTCTTGTCACTAAGCATGAAGGAATAAATGCTAACTTGCCAAGAGACAAAGGAGCCTTGATTTAGAAAAGACTCATTTACCTGCCATGTGCCGACAGCGTTCAAGAGGCAGTTTTTGTTTTCCTTCAAAGAACACATTAAATTCTGCTTTTTCGCCTGGAGGAGCAGTGGATATTTTATGTGTGTGAAATGTTTTTCTGCAATGGAGCAACTTTTGTCATCCTTCCCTCTGGGAGAGCGTGGGCAATGCGTTTGTCTTTGGTTTCTGCTCCAAGCATCCAAAACATGACCTTACCTGCAAGGATTTTGCAGCTGAACATCTCAGGCTTTGACGTTTCTGTTGACTTTTGTGATTTCCCGTGGGCTAACACCTGGAAGCCATCGCCTGCAGATGCTTGACCACCACACTCCCATGCCCAGTGCAATAGCTAGGTATTCCTGGAGAGACGCGGACCTCCCTGGTAATATGAACCAGACAGACACCAGATTGTCTCAAGCAAAAATGGCACTGCCTGTCCAGACCTGATCATGGTGATTATTCAAAGATGAGGTTGTAGCAATAAGAGAGCAAAAAAGAAAATGCCTGGTTAATATGAATTTAAACAAACCCTATTCCTCAAGACTACAATAGCAAGGTAGCAAGTCATCCTCCCCCTCTTTCAATATACATCCCGTTATCTTATAGGACAGTTGTGAAAAACAGACTTTTGGACTTTCTCATCCTCCAGCAGTCAGGATAGTTTCTGTGTTGGGCCTTTCTCTCTGGTTTGCAATTTTCATGTCACACTTAAAATCTCTAAACATAAAGTGGCAGCAACAATGCTCCAGCAAAGTGAGACAGACACCCCAATTTGAAGAAGTCTTGATAGCTTATTAAGTTTGAAGTTGGCCTCATGTGGGTTCCAATAAAATACTTTGTGCAATACACGGGGTTACATATGGGCCTTTCTCAAGTTTATTTATAGAAATGTAGTGAATTCCTCATATCTACAATATTAAGTGATGATTAAATAAAATGTATATGTCATCTGATGACTGACACTCCATCGAGGGCACTGGTCCCTATGAATAGATACTGAGCTTGAGTCATTTCTATAATTGACAATATCTCTCTTTTAAAAGAATGAGACTTTACAGGCCTGTTCTTGTCCACAGTCATTCATCCATACAATGACACAGATTCTGTGCAAATTTGCAGTCCTCTCTTTAAAAGCTTCTCATTCTTCTGTACACAATAGGCATAATAAACATGCACCTCACTTTGAAGTAGAGTGGAGAACGATTCCATGATGTCAAGGACCATTTTGAAGGAATGTAAAGTAAAAGGCAAAAACTTGACTACCAACCATTTAGAGATGAAAATGTGCTTTAGTTGGATTCCATTAATTGATCAAAGGATCGTGTGTATGTGCACATATATTTATGCAGGCTTTTAAGCTAGAAGGTTAAATTTGTCTTTCTGTGTGCTTTATCAAATGGGTTTGGCCAGCACTTGAGTGTCACATCAAAGCAGATCTGTTCAATGAATCTCTGTAATTCATTACCTGAATTCTCTATCTTATTGCAGTTTTATTTGTTCACTCACTGGCTTAGGTTTATTCTTTTCGAATAGCAACATTCTACTCAAAGTAGGAACAGGCTAGCCTGTTCAGATGTGAGCAATAATTTCTACTAGCAAAACCAGACAGAAAAGGGTTCCTTTCTTAAGACCAGAGAAGCTTATGTGTAGACTCACCCGGCAGCTGTTATCTGGTTTTAGAGACGTTAAATACCTTACTGAGAGAGAAATCTGGATCCACCAACTTGAAGGATCCAGCAAAAGGGTCATTATCATTGAGTGACCTTGCTGGCAGTTTAGATGGAATATAAGTAGTAGTTAGGTAACTATTGGGCCCCTGCCACATGCCAAGCATTGTACGGAGCACCATAGATGTGGCAAACAAGATAGACACAGGCTTCTTCTTTGTGAGATGATCTACATGGTAGAAAGTCATCTGTTTTTCCTCACGTCTCATGATAGTTCAGTCCAACATGCGTAAATTCCCCCATCCCAAAAATGACGTCAGGGCATTGCAACAGAAACAAGACAGAGGTAAATCTGAAGCTAATTCTGATATTCCCACCCATTTTCATATCTGTTTATACTCAATACTCAATAAAACCACTGTTTTATTATCCCTAAAAGAACTAAAACCTCTGCTGCACCAAAAAGATCTCAGTCTCTGTCAGAGCAGACTGTGTGACAGATGCCTGACAGGGGACCCACTAGAGAAGACCAGAGTCGGGTTGTCATCATGGAACCCCATGCGCAGAAATATATTTGCTAGGCAATGTTTATCTTTGATCCTGGTTAGATTACTTTAGAATGTAAGTTTTCTTTCTTCTTCCCTTTTGATCACCTGTAAAACTGAATTTTGGTCAAGCTGACAAGCTAAGAAAATTCTGTAATACTTAAAGAAATTAAATTATTCAGTGTATCAACCTGCTTATGCATCTAATATTTTGAGTCCAAAAAGATAACATAAAAATTTCTAAATATATTTTTCTTTCTATGTCATAATATGTAAGCTCTTTGCAGGGCTCATCTCATAAGCATAATGGGTCAACATGTTTTCACTCTACTGCAGCAAAGCCCCCATTCGGTGAGTATTTTCTGGAGCCCAGGTCTCTTCCAAGAAAATTTCAGTAGGTGAAACAGAAAATGATCAGTAAACAATGAGATCTTTATGACAGAAACGTCATTAACATGAAGACTTTAACATCTGTCTCACTTTCTAATTACAAGCGCAACACTTCCACATGACGCTCAGCTGTACCATCACTCCTATAACTCACGATCATAAAAAAATCTTGAAAGGGAAGTGATTCACACAGGTGTGGATGCTTCGTACTGAGACATGCATGCACCTTCAGTTATATTCCTATCTTGTACCAGATGAAATCAGGTGGAGTGGAGTGAGGGAAAAAATTAATGTTTATCATAACAATATAATTCTTTCTTTCACAGCACTCACTAAGGTCTCATGTAAATGAAAATTGTCTGGAGAATAGAAAAACAAAACAAAACAGAAAAAAAGACCCAGCTGAGGAGAAATGAACTTTGGAAAGTTGTTTCAGTCATTTATCAAAAACTATTTATTAAAAACCTACTATGTGACCATCTTGGTGCCAGCCTTAGGGAATGGAGGAGTAAACAAAACAGATGCTCCTAGAGCTGACAGCTGAATTCTACAAAGAGACATTAAAAAAAAAAAAAGAAAGAAAAAGGATGGTACACATAAATATATAATTACTTCTGTGGTGTTTCCATGAAGGAAATCTTCAGTGTTCAATGATAATGAAACTTTCAGCAAAAATCCCAAGAAAACTGCAAAGCTCCAAGGAGAACACAAAAATCACTTGAAGGCATCCGCAGCTGCCTTTCAGACACACAAATTCATATTCCCAGGATTTTTCAATTTTTAGAGAATTGAACATTCAAAAGATGAAACAGCCAGAGTTACACAAATAAAATATTGCAGATATGATATGTGGATTTAAATATAAAAAATTTGAACTTAAATATTGAGAATGCTCTGTAAATCATATGCTAACTTTTATATCAAGTAGAATCATGGCTAATACTGATTGCTATGGAAAAACCTAGGATACAGAAACAAAGCTGTGAACTTCATATGGGAAGAAGATACAGCTTGCACCTAGAAAAACATATTCTTAATCTAATAAAGGGTTACCCTGATTTTTTAAAGAAAAAATATTATTAAAACGACATGGTAGAAATGTGTATACATCATAACTTTTATACACACTTATGAATACATACATGCTACAGACACCATACATGAGACTGAAGATAATGCATAACTTAGCCTATGATATGTTGTCTTAGTGTCACACAAGCTACACTATTGTGACAAATAATCCCTGAGTCTTAATAGTTAAGGGACCTTATGCAACAAGTTCAGTTCAGTTCGTGGAGATTTTTCTCCTTATTGCTCCTGCTAAACAACACATAACATGTAATTCAAGGGCCTAGCACCGAATTTTCATGTACAAATCCTTGAATTCAGTTCCTGGCATCAAAAGCACTTGGAGATGGTGGTACCAAAAGTGGAAAAATTTGTGATTGCCATCCTAGTGAAAGAGCTGATGGATTTTCCACTGGTTCTCAAATTCTTCCATCTAGATGATCATTCGGCTTTATTTGTTAAAGATGATTTATGTTTACCCAGGTTTATTGGCCAATGCATATGATGTGGTTATTAATCCACTCCCATGCAGAAGTACAAAGGAACTAGATAACTTTACTTCATAAAACACATATGCCATATTTGATGTACATAATCTCATATGCTGTACAGTACATTTTTTCTATTGTCTATTTCAATAATGTTTTATTAAGTAGTGATTCTGTACCTCATATTAAATACATATGCAAATATGTTTACTTTATATTTAAAATTCAGACTCTGAAGCTCATAACAAGAAACTATCATAAGCAGATTTTGCTTTGTTTTTCCTCTGTTACAAATGGAACTCAAAAAGGAAAGCATAGGTTAGTTCTCCATGGAATCATATGTCATTATGACCAGGAAACATAAATGAGAACCTCTAAGACATTTAACCAAAAGTGGAACAGCTCCTAAGACCTCTATTCAGACCAGCGACTGGGACATGGAAGTGATTTACAGAAAGGTGATGGTGACAGTCTGAAATTACTAAATTTAAAACAGTAGAACAGGCCAAAATGGTAAACCCAACTGATGTACTTTAATTAACACAGACTCCTTTGGTCACTAAAACAAAAGTTTTACTCTAAAAATCATATGTTCTAAGGGTATGAGTCAGCTGGCAAAAGCAAGTGCTTTATAAGGGATGAAACCTGTTAGCCTTCATTGGCAGAGAAATAAAAATGTGTTCCAAAGAAGTTTTACTTCAACTATACGAGAACATTACGACTTCTAGATCTCCATTTTAGAAATAAAAATTGAAAGGTACAACAGACACAGTTAAATGGAAAGAAGCAGAACTTAAGGATTTAACAACAAAGAGAGAGAAAGGAGAAAAGTTGAGAAATAAAGAAGGGACAAAACCATACATGTATATATACTATACTATACTATACTATACTATACTATACTATACATAGTGGATAAGGCACTAGTCCTAAGAATTTCCATCAGGTGTTTGAAAATAGCAGGTACTGGATAGAATTCTCACAGAGACTAACTCTATATGCTAATAATTGTTAACTAAGCAACTACATTGAGGACAGCAATGTGTAATATTAAAACCATTCTTGAAATACCTGCCATCTTAGTCTTCTAAAGGTGTACCATTTCTAATATCATATGAATGGTTACTATACTCTCTTCAAAGTAATTTTTAAAAACCTATAATAAAAAGAAAATGAGAGACAAGAACGAAAATTTAAAATTTTGTGGCCAGGGAGATAGTTCAGTAGAATAAGTGCTTGCCTAGCAAGCATAAGGTCCTGAGTTCAATCCATGGTACTCCAAAAAAAAAAAAAAAAGATTTCTTGGAAGCATGTGGTAATATTCAACCATATGTCTCATCTTGCATAACTATATCTGTTTATCTAAGCAACAGATTTGACGATAAAAATAGATAATATATCAATCACTGTTGGTCAGATACTGTTGTTTTAAAAATCCATAATGTACATTATATGTTACCCTTTTTCTGTCTTTGCTTTTGTTTTCTTGTTCTTGTTTTTACTCTTCAAAGTAAAAGAAAATTACAAAAAAGCCATGTATATCTTATGCTAGAGAGCTACTGTGGCCTGCTGCAGTGGGCACACAATTTCTTCTTCAACAAATCTCTCATTTCAATAAAAGAGCATAAATTTTGAAACAATAACTAAGCAAATATGGTCACTTAAAAGACAGACTGGTGATTCACAGTTTTCATATTGTAGTGTCTTTTTCCACAATTGCAAATTATGAACCTTGAGTACATTTTCGTTCTTCATTACTTCTTCTCCCTTCTTTTTTCAGACCTACATTTAAGACAAATAGTCATTCATGATGTGGGTAAGAAACACCAATGTAAAGACTTCAAACGACAATACCTAAATACAGTTGGTATCTTTTGATTAGATTTTATTAGTGTATCCCTGAATCTGATTATATAATTCATCATATCCCTGTTGGTTTTCACATCATAAAGCATACGTGAAATTGCTTGCTAGGCAAGCACTTATTCTACTGAACTATCGCCCTGGCCATGAAATTTTGAATTTTTGTTCTTGTCTCTCATTTCAAAGGGTGACTTTAGGGGCATTTAGTGGTATAAAATCATCATCTCTCTGTAGTTCATCATGACCCAAAAGGGAAACCCTGAACCTATTAAGTAGCCACAGCTGTCTGCCCTGTTCCTAATCGCTGACAACTACTGATCTGCTTCTCATCCCTATCAACTAACCCACTCCAGACATTTCACATGAATAGAATCAGAACATACGTCTTTTTGTATCAGTCTTCATTTAGGTAATGTGATGTTTTCACAGTTCATTCATGTTGTAGACCTACCAGAGCTTCACTCAGAGTTTCATTTCTTTAGGGCTGAGTATCATTTCATTGTATGGTTATACTTACTACATTTTAACATTCATTCTTCTTTGTTGGACATTTGGGTCCTTTCCACTATTTGGCTATTGTGAATTGTGTTGCTATAAATTGTGTATGTGGATGCCCTCTCCAAAAAAAAAAAAAAAATACTTGTGTAAAACTTGTTTGAACACACGCATTTAATTAATGTGGGTTTATACCTAGGAATGGAAATCATGAACATAACATAAATTACTTTTGTGTCAAGCTCTTTTCAACAGCAAATACAAAATTTTACATTTCTTTAGCAATATTTGAGAGTTACATCTGCATCAGTCCCAATACTGTTTGTTTTCTAAGCTTTTCTTCTGTCTCATCAACTCAGCAGAAGCGAGGTGGCACCCCACGTGCTCTTAGCTGCATTGCTCTTAGGACTGATATGACGCATCTTCATGCATGTTGGTCATGTTCATATCTCTTTGGGAAAATCTCTACTTAAGACTTTTCCCATTTTTTTTCCTGTCATGTTTGCTTCCTTGTTGTTGAACCATTAAAATCTTTTTGTAATTTAAATACTGGAATATTTTTACACAATCGATTTTTGAGCATTTCTTCCCATCTGTTGGTCTTTTTTTTTTTTTTTTTAATCGTGAGAGCAATCTTGAGAATGTCTATTTATGTTCGAATTTTCGTGAATTTCAATTAAATTTCCTTTGCTGATTCTGGTTTTGATGTCACATATAGGAAACAAATATCAAATGTAATATATTAAAAGTTTTTTATATGTTTCCTAAGTGTTCTACAGTTGTAGCTTAAATATTTATGTCATGAATCTATTTTCAGTTAATTTTTTCATAAGGTATGCAATAAGGATCCAGTTTCATCCTTCTGCAACTTCGTATGTCCAGTTGTTTCTAACATTATTTGGTTTCTCCCAGAGAGTATTATTCCTTAATAAATGATTTTGGAACACATGTCAACATCAACTGTCATAAACATCTGTGCCCAACATTTAATTCTTAATTCTATATTATTTGTTTATATGCATGTTCTTAAGCTATTATCTAAAAAAAAAATCCTACTGAAGCATTGCTGTAAGTTTTGAAATAGTTCTATGTGATTTCTCCAATGCTTCTCAAGATTGTTTAGATTTTCAGGTTCCCTTGAAAATCCATAAGAAGGGTGAGCCAAATGGCTCAGCAGATTAAAGTGCCTGCAAGCAGGTTCAGGGGCTGGGGGTTTGAACCTCAGGCTTACCATGCTGGTCACACCCCCGGGCCATGCTGAGGCAGCAATTGAGACTGGGAGTGGTGACTCATGCCTGTAATCCCAGCTTTTTGGAGGCTGTAAATAGGTGAATCACTACAAATCCAATCTAGTAGTGAGACCCTGAACACCCTGTAGACCCTTCCCTAAAAATACAAAAAAAGAAAAACAGAGAAAGAAACAGAGAGAGAGAGAGAGAGAGAGAGAGAATCCATAAGAATTTTGCAGTTGGAGTTTCCATTTCTTCAGAAAAGGCTATTAGTGTTCAGTTCGGGCCACTCCAAATATGTAGGTTTCTTCAAGGTTATTGCAGTCTTAAGTCTTTGGATCCATGA
>PVKN010031639.1:0-12441 GCA_004027915.1 Capromys pilorides | reverse complement strand
TGGGTTGTTTAGAGGGAAGTATGTATTCTTTGTGATGTGATTCATACTGTCCACAAGGGGAAAACATGTCAGTCCCTTAGGGCACACAGAGCTTTTCCTGGCACTTGGAGGTGAAATAAATCTCCGGAGTGGGACTTCACATGCGGGGACTCGGTGATGTGCACACAATGTTCCCCATAACATTCCTCCAGCAACTGCAATAGCACGTTCCCCAGAGAGGAGCTGGATGCAGGATGCTGAAAGGGATTCTGTTGTTTCAGTGTTTTATTGTTCCTTTCTTGGTCCTTAGCCAGACTGTTAAAATAATAATAAAAAAATACCAAAATACTGTTTGGAAAATTTCAAACATATAAAGACGCAGAAAGTAATTTGGGAAAAACTACCAGATGCACGTCACCTCATCCCAGTGATTACCACCTCCTTAGGCAGAGTCGTGACCTTGCAGAGAGCTAAACATTTAACTAGGAGTAACCTGAGGTTGTTTGGGAATCCAGCTGGCCTGCTATGGAAATCAGAACTAGCATGGAGAGTCCTGTAGGGAGGAGTGGCCCGGACCATCTCATTCTCGTTTTACCAGTTTAGAGACCACTTCAGGGTGGTCCTCCTATCGCTTGTCCCAGGGCTCCCATTACATTACATAGCCAAGGGATGTAAGAGTGGTTATGATGCTCCTCTAAGCACATCCAGAGTTCTCAGAGACAGATGTGGAAGTGGCAGAAGGGGCCTTTGCACTGCCAGAGAACCTCCCTGCAAAATCTAGAGTCAGCTCAGTTCACTGAACTCCCAGATATCAACTGTGTCTGACAGCTGTGGGCCTCCAATTCTGGCAAAGGATCGCCAAAGCTTCTAAAGTCTGTTCATGAGGAATGAGGCCCTTCTTGTACAAGAGACACTTCTGACCTTCAGCAAAGATGTCTTTATGGTGATGCCTTATTTGGACACATGTGGTAGTAGTTTTAAGACTATAGGAAGTTAGAATCAGTGAACCCAAAGGGACAGCCAGGAAGGCAGTACCAAGGAAGTCAACGGCCTGGAGGCAAGAGAGGAGGTAGAAAAGCTTCAGAAACCTGGAGCAAGAACTGAAATGCCACCACTGTTGGAGGTGCTTTTAAAGTAAGGCTGACGAGGGTCGTCACATCGCTGTACCAAACTTTAGACCATCAGAGCAATGAGGGGACAATAGGTAGCTGTGAATGGGAAAAGGTTTAGAATCAGACAAGTGAGTTTAAGCCTTGACCTTGTCCTTGACAGCTAGGACATCTTATATGAATTATCTCATTTCTCTATTGAGCCTATTCTCAATTCATAAAATGAAGCTAGTAACACCCACTTGAAAGACATGTTGATTAATGAGATAAAACTTGGGTAAGCAAGTTTTATACACAATCAGCTTGAATGTCTAATTAATTGGGATTTTTATGCTTGTTATTGATGTCACCAAGTCACTGAAAAGAAGTAAGTATATTTTCTCTCTGTTGTAAGAGAGAAAGTAAAATAGAAATTGTAAGTCCTGATTTTTAAAGAAAGATACATAGTTGCTCAGAAAACCTACCTCTGTGGGATAATTTACTCATGAACAATCAGACTTTATTGAGAGGTGAAAATTACAGAGAAAATAACACTAAAGGAAAATCAGAGCCTCATTTATTTATGTTCCATATTTTATAAATATTTAAGTAGAAAAATACCAAAAATAACAGAGTCAGAGAATCCATAAATTAGATGGTAATGTGTCAGTTAGGGGTTGGGGAAATAGCCTCATAGGTCATGAACTCTGTTTAGTAGTTATACTCTGAGTGGATAGCACCAAATCTAAAAGGAAAATATATTCATATTCCTTACATTGTCCAAAAAGAGGAAACTTGAGTTTTCAAGATTATTGTAATAAGTGGCACTTAAGTGAGTGAATTTTCTTGGGCAAGGCTTCAGAAGTGAGGCACCCCACTTCAGAAGTGAGGCAACTTCATGAGAAATGTAGCCATGGGCTGAGCAGGGTATTTATCATAGCCCCTTTTGGTATTGAACTACCACAGAGAATAAGGTGAAATAACAACTCTGTGACAGCAATTCTGCCAGGGGTACAAGAGAATGTGGTTCAGAACCCAGGTTTCTGATGATGAACCTTGATTTAGGTATAAAGAAAATCCATGACTATGCAGAAGAAGGTCAGAGTTCTGTATATGCGCAATTCTTCGCAGACAGTAGTCCTCTCAACTAGCTGCTGATTGACATAGAAGCCAGTTGACACTCTGTCATCCTCCTCCATCTTTTCATGTTGAGCTATATTGCTTTACAGGATTTGCCACTCCATGATAAGATACATCTGCTGTTGCTCTAGGATGTCATCTTATATAGAATGTGTCCATATCTTTGAATACAGCATAAGTGCCACAGCATAAAACACTGCGTCCTTTACCACATCTCTAGGATCCATGGTATCACTCCACACAGGTCAACGTTTAAAAGGTGTGTGCTGAGTGAATGGTATTAAAGGATCACGCTTGGACAATATCCAGTTCTGATTAAATAATCTGGTAATCGCCAGTTATTCTATAGCATGGGATAAAGATAGCTCTCCTACTTGGAAAATTACCTCAGATGATAGGATTGACATCATAATATGAAACCTGAGGAACTAAACTAAACTTCCCCAAACAAGTGACCACCTACCTTTTGCTTTGAGATGCCCCCAGGATCTTTTACTGTCAGATTTGGGATGCTCTCAGAATAAAATCAACCATAGAGAAGGCACAAGATAATGCAATGCAAAGCCATATTAATGTGTACAGTACATTTCTGAGTCTCTTCTGGCACTCGCCTATCTTTCTCCTATTTGTATAGAAAGCCAAAGTCTTTACAGTAAACCGTAAGGCCCTTTGCCATGTTTCTTAACTTCGGCGTGATCAACATTAGGCCTGGATCGTTCCTTGCCACAGGGTCCATCTTGTGCATTGTAGGCTGTTTAGTGGCCTCCTTAAACTGCAGCCATCAGGTGCCAGTAGCAGGCCCCCAGTTGTGATAAGCAGAAATGTCTCTGACCTTGCTAAGTGTGTTCTGTGGGGCAAATTGGCCCCCAGCTGAGAGTCACTGCCCTGACCCTGGTACCTCACCTCTGACTATTTGTCTTTGTTCACATCACACTACTCTGTCGTTTGCTCCATTCCAGCACACTGACCTCTAACCTTTCCTGGATGTAATAGGCCGCCCCCCCAACCCCCTCTGCCCCTGAAATCTGCACTGGCCATTGTATTCTCTACCATCTCTTTCCTTAGAAAGCATCACTGTGCACACTCCCTCCTCTTTCAAGGCATCCTCTTTAGAAATGTGCCCCTCCCACTTTTATTCCCTCTCTCTGCTTCCTGGGGCATTCATGACCCAGTGTACCATGCCACTGACTTGTTTGCTTTGTTTATTATGGATCATCTAATTTCCATGGGAGTCACATTCACTTCTGTGACCCCCGAGTAAGTACTGAATAAATATTTGTGGGGTAGGTAAACAAATGAGTGTTTCTAGGAATGACATTTTTTAACCTGAAAGTTTTCAAGTCAGCTTCCTACCTCTGCCAGAGAAAATTTCATTAAAGATTTCATTAAAGATGGAATATTTGACTTCAAGCTGTTGTGGAAAATTGAGATTCTGCATTGGGTTTCAAAATTAATCTCTGAAGGTCACTTTTAATTTTACTTGAAAAATACTTCTGTGTGTATGAGTGATCCTTTTACAGAGAAGTATCTTTCTGTAACTGAGTTAAGCTACTAATTTTAAATAAATTTATTTTGTCCTTTATACTAGGGGAGTTAATTGGATGTTGATTATCTTTATCATAGGCAGTTGATTACATTTCTCAAGGAAAGTTAGCAGTTAACAACTTTCAGTGATCAAATGTAGTTTTCCACAAAAATGTACACTGATAAACATAGTTTCCTCAAGTAGTGATTCAAACATGCTTTTAATATTGTAGGACAGTGTTTTGTTCTTAGAGAATTAACTTAGGGAAGAATCCTACTTTATGCACGATATAAACAGAATCCGCAAAGATTTAACTCACACTTTATGGACATGAATATGTGAATATGTATTAATCTTTCTCAGACAGCGACTGAAGTTTAAGAATTGATTTGTGTCTTGCCTTGTTACAAGCTATTGTTCTAGTAGTTTCTTAAAGCTTCTTCCAAAGTCCCTGCTTAAAATAAAGCAAAACAAAATGTGTGGCTTCTGTTTTAGCTTTAAATGCAATGAAACCTAACCAGACAATATTTAATTTGAGGATTTTAATAATTTATTTCCACCAGCAACATATTTTCCATGGCACTCATAAGATGAATGACATATAAGATGTAGCCCGCAAATAACTAAGGAAATTTATCTGCAGCCTGGAATGTCTGGATACAAATCGTAAATTGTGGAAGACACCTGCCAAAACCAATGATACAGAGTAATTTATCATGACACAGAGGCCCGCTTTGGAGCTGCATGCACCGGGGGGTGCTCAGCATTTACATTTCAAAGACAGCCACAAATCTTTGAATGCACAAAAAGGCTGGAGACAATGTCTGCAATCAAACATGTACTCCGTTGTGTATTTGAACAACGACAAGGTTTTCCTTCAAAGACAGTTCTAGAAAAAGAAATTTCCCATCTAAAAGAGACGTTTCTAACAGATCTCAATTAGCTTTACCCAGCTTCCAGGTACCGACTCAATGCAAATATGCCAGAAAAATGCATCTCACCTTAGGAAAAATCAGATGAGCTACCCACCTACTGTTAGAAGGCGAGAGGGACTTCCATTTGCCACAAAGCTGTGAGAGAGGATAGAAATAGAAGGCAAAAAAATACAGCTTGAACACAAGAAGCAAGGGTATTCCTTATATTCCATTCATTCAGTCGTTCTAGTTACTAGGACATAATTGAAGACTGTGTTTTAAACTAAGGGAGACTTGATTGTGCATATTATAAGGATTCAGCCATATTCAGTGAACAAAAGCAATGAAACTAACAGCAAAGACCTATACCAAGCCTGGATGGTGGGTCAAGATGAATGTCATGTTTTATTGTTTGGCTTTGGGATTGGTTGTCTCAGGTCCAGATCTGTCAACTGTTCATTCATTCACTCACTCACTCAATCATTCACTCATTCATTCATTCATTCTCTCACTCACTCACTTGTGGGGAGCATCCTTCTATGATACAAACATGATCACATGCGCAGGTTCAGCTTTCCCTAGAAGGGGTCTGCTGGAGGGAGAGCTGAGGATAGAAGGCAACAGAAGTAAAATTACAAATGGGACCCAGCCATGTCCTAACTATTTTGCATAATTACCTAAGTTGTTGTCTCAGTTTCGTGCCAAATTCTGCCTCAGTTACTCTTCTCTTGTTGCTGGGACAAATACCCGACACCCAAAATGAAGGAAGGAAAGGTTTATTTAGCTCACAGTTACTGGAGGTTTCGGGCCATACTCTGCTAACTCCAAGGTAGACGAGCACATGGCAGAGGGCAGCAGTTCATGGAGCAGCAAAGAGCAAGAGGGAGAGCAGCAGTGACAGTGACCACAGAGAGAGGAAGTCTGTCTCTCTTAAGCTGCTTTTCAGCTATCCACTTCAGGCTGGGTGTAGCACTCACACCCATCATCCCAGCATATGAAGATCCATAATCCCAATGGATCATGAGTTCATCTAAAACTCTAGAAGTCCCTGTCCCTTGACTGCATGAGGCTCTGAGGGGACAACTAGACACGAACCGTAACAGTTGGTATTTCTTCCAGGACCATTACCTTGAATCAGTACTAGGAAATCTAAATATTCATTTCGTATAATAATAGATCAAAGGTGAACACAGTAGATAATTTTATAGGACCTCAAATGGAATGTGATAAAATTCAGCAGTCATTATAAAATTCTACTTTGGGGTAAATTTTACAAATATCCCTTCATGATCCAAGTCATTCTGCAATAGCTGCCAGCAGCCCTGGGGGGTGGAGAAAAGAAAGTTACCTTTATCTGCAGTGAGCTGTCCTCCCCCCTGACTTTTGTGTGTTATCTGGAAACCCTCAGGACCAGCTACAATTCTGAGCTCTAATGGAACGTCAGTGTAATGGCTGGTAGCAAAACCCTTGCTTTTTATTTGTCAGCAAGGCAACTATGGTATGGGCGTTGCAAGAATAAGATAAACAAGATCTCGCTATGAAGAAATCTGACGCATGCAGGAATACATTCATCAAGAAATGCAGCAGAGTTGTGAAACGTGGCTGAAAGACCAGGCATAATAAGAGGACTAGGGGTAACCCTTTCCTCACTCAGTTAGGCTGAGGGGCGCTGGGTGGAGACTCAAGAGAGGGGCACAAGTCGGGCTCTGAGATTAGGGTTAGAGGGCTGGGCTGTGGAGAAGCGGGGTTCAGGGACAGTGCCTGGGGACGAATAAAGATCTGAAATAGTAGAGATTGAACTGGAGCTGCTGTGCAGGGCTTGGGGAGGGGGCTGAGCCCTGTGCTTTTGTTTGCTTTAGACTGTTCAAGTCGCCGGTTGGCTGCTTTTCGTTTCCTTTTCACGGACTTCTGCAAGGACCCGCGTCACTTGGTGTGGAGTAAGACTCGTGTTTCTTTTTCCAGACATGTCCTTTACTCAGATTGGCTGTAGGAAGGAAGCAGGAAGGCTTGATTATGTTTGTATTTTTATGACTATTGTAGAAATAAGGCCTCAAATCAAATTCTCCTGCTTGATGTTTGAATGAGGGTGCTTCACTGAGATAATTTTGCTAGAAGGAAGCCAACACAGTGGTTACTTGAACTGTGCCTTTTGTTTTCCCGTGCACCGAGGAACTTCTATGACTGCACGTTGAGTCCAACTTGTAGTGACTCAGTGTTCGCTTTCAGTGCTCTGGAAGCACGGTCTGAGCAGGGCGTTTGGTGACTCTCCAAGCGCTGTCTGTGCTGAAGGCTTTAATTGGCTGGACTGATGTCTAATTTAATGGCTGTAGCACAATGTATCGACTTCTAGCGAAACTGCCATTTCCGTGTCAGGTCAGCGAAGCTTCATTTTTAGCCTAAAACAAGTTGTTCTTTCCATTTCTATTTTAAGAAGTTTGAAAATGGTTGGAGTGAGTATGAATAAAGAGCTATAAAAATAAATGCCTGAGATTAAACTGTGAAGAAACACACACTATTTCTCCTGAAGTTAGGATTTGAACTAGATTATGGCCTCAGTGAGGTAAGGACTCAGTATTGGTAGGTTTAGAAAAGGGATGCGATGCTTTTGAACTTTTAATTTTCACAGTCAACGTGTACACAGTAGGAGACCTGAGTAACAAGCCCTGCATTTTTATGTTTTAGGCAACTTTTTCCTGCACCTGTGAGGACCAGTATATTGGCACTTTCTGTGAAGAATTTGATGCCTGCCATGGGAAACCCTGCAAGAATGAGGCGAGCTGTATTGATGCAAATGAAAAGCAGGAGGGGAGCAACTTCACTTGCCTTTGCCTGCCTGGTAGGTTTTGTGTTGTATGTAGTGAATAGTTTCTATAGAGTACTTGCTTCTTCGCAAGGGTGCGTAAGTAGTGTTTTAGCCACGTGTCACAGGTGACTGCGAGATCTCACCGGATTCCCTCAGTGTCTACAAGGCTGGGGGAGGGAAGACAGAAGTTATGGGAATCATCATGTCCTCTGGCTTGCTTGCTGATGTTAGGATGCTTACATTTTAGCATTCCACCAGTTTTGTTCTGGGAAAATAATATTCTTGGTCAAATAGAGGCCTGGGTATTTCAAAAGCAATTCCACAAGTATGTACTGGGTTTTGGGTTGGATCTGAGTTGGGAAATTATGTCAAGCAAGTTAAGTAAAATCTAAGATAAAATTCCCAAGTTATGTAAAGCCACCTAATCCTGCTGTTTAAGTTAATTTCTCCTTGTTATTGTCTGTTCATTAGCCTGAGTTCCTGGTTCCTTGTTCTCAACAATGGGCCATGTCAGTAGCATTCCATGATTTGTATGTGGTATTCTTGGATATATGAGGCTTGGTTATATGAGACTTTGAAATCCTCTGAGCATGTCCAGTGGCATGCTGAGAGAGACAGCAGTGGCTGCCGTGCCTGCCCACAGGCTTTCAGGCTTTGGCAATCATCTTGATGGACTTACTGCTCACCCATGTTGATTAGAAGCAGTTCAGGAGCAAAGGGCAGTTTACCAGTGAATGTCTGGATTTTTTTTTTTTTTTCCAGTGAACTGATTTTTGGGTGCAGCTTCAAAGTAGAAAAGTTACTCCTATTTCCTTATCAAATAATGTGCAGAGCTCTCATCAGCCTTCCTCTTTCCGTCTCATCCTGCTGCCAACTTCTGCTTCTGGGTGGGGATTCAGGATGAAGCCGAAGGGGAAGATGCGCAAAGAGAGGGGAATGTGAGAAAGAAGACCTAATAATGTAGATGTTTAGAAGCTAAAAGATGAGAGTACACCACTCCTTAATGCCCGTACAGATTTGATAAAGTCATAGTGATAGGCTGATATCACTAAACGATAGGTATATTCATTTCAGGCGTGTGTGTGCGCGCACGCGCACGCGCGCGCGTGTGTGTGTACACAGGTGCATCTTTCTTGTAGGTATATTAAGTGTTTTTCAAAAAATTTTTTTCTTTTTGAATTTCATTATTTATTTATGTTTTATGATACCAGGGATTGAACTCAGGACCTTGCACTTGTCAGATAAACATGTATTCTACTGAGCTATCTCCCTGGCCCCTCAACATGTTTTAGAAAGTCGTTATAGCATACATATTTTCTATCACTTGCTTTTTAAATGTTATCTGCTGGTAGACACACTGGTAGACAAACATGCTTTTACGTCAGTTACATGTGCACCAGCTTCATTCATTTGGACAGCATACAGCTGTCTTTTACATTTGTGTCATCTACAGTGTGGTATTCAAGCCCTCCATGGATCTGACTACCTACTTTGCATCTTCATTTAGATGTCCCAGGCCACCTTAACCCTGGTCATCCCCAAACTGAACTAATTATGCTTCTAGGCTCACCAGATCATCTTCCAGATATTAACGAGTCACCCTAGATGTTGTTCAGCTACTTCTTACTTCCAGTGCTCCCTATTGTGTCACACAAAGACTTCTCAGAGCCGACAGCTTCTCTGCTGCTTCCCCCTGGCTGGGAGTCTTTGTCCCATGCTATTGAGCAGCTTCCACAGTTTCTGAATCCATTCTTGACCCTGCGCACACCACAGTGGAGGTGATCATGCTGAAGTCAGCCCTGAGCTCCTACACACATGCCTTTGTCTACTTCCCCAAAATGCCTGATATATTTTCTTTCTTGCTTCAACTTCTTCTCTCATTGATCTTTGGATGAAAACCAAAATATATGACTTCATTTTCCTCTGAGGTATTTCTCTTGCTGGCTCCAGCTCATCTCACTGTCTTCCTTTCTCTGAGTTCCAGCGATGTTGGTCTTTACCCCCTGTCTTAGCTACCTATCTCATTGCTGAGGCAAAATATCCAACACTGACAGATAAAGAAAGGTTTATTTAACTCACAGTTTATAGAGGTTTTGTTCCATCATTGGCTGTCTCTAAAGCAGGGGGTGCATTGCAGACAGGCATCACAGTGGAGAAACAGTTCATGGCAGGCCAAAGGGAGCAAAGCAAATGAGGGAGAACACAGACTTTTCTGTCCCTAATGTCTCATCCAGACTCCTTAGAATGGGTAGCGCTCACATCCTAAATCTTATTGCCCTTGAAACTAGTGTTGCACCATGAATCAATTCCTAGTACACATTCTAGATTCAGCCACCTCTGAAAAAGCCACACATATGAATACTTGAGGCTTTGGGTGCATATCTACACACAAAGCATAACATTTCACTCCTGGAACTCCAAAAGCTCAGGCATATTCTTTTAGGCATAGGCAATTAGTCCATCTCTGAAAGTTACCAAAATCCTAAAAGTTTCAGTATTGCTGAAAATCCTATTCTAAAGTCTCTGAGATTTGAGGCAAACTCTTAGCTGCCAAGTCTTTATAAATGCAAAGAAAGTTAAATGCTTCCAACATTCAATGACACAAGACAGACATTTTCATTTCAAAAGTTAAAAACAAGGTATAGCAAGGAAAGGAAACAAAGCAAGACCAAAAATCCAGCAGGGCAAATGTTAAATCCCACAGTTTCACTTTCAGCATCCCCAGAAATCTGTGGCAAGTGGTGATCTCCAAAAGGTTTGGATTGCTCTGCCCCTATGGAACTTCCAGTGGTTGTAATTCCCATGGCTTCTCTCTTGGGCCAACCTTGCTACTTCCTTGCAGGTTTCTTCAGATGATCCACGTTCCTGACTTCTCCAAACTTCTAGGGTCTCCACTATACCTTCAGCTTCACACTCACAGCTTTACACTTTGCCTTCTCAGTGACAGTGCCTGGTTTTCTGGGCCTTCTTCTGAAATCTTGGTGGCAGCCTTTCTGACCCCACAACTGTTGCATTCAGCATGCCCCCAAATCCAGTATCGTATAGACAATACCAAGGTCTGTTTTGAGCTGGAGCAGTAGCCAGTTTTTCTTCCCTGTTGACTACAGCATCTAGTGACTGTGAAGCAAATTCTTATGAACAACTTTTCTAGGCTGCTACCATTCTAGAACATGGTGCTCTGGGACTCTGTTCTCAAAGCAAAGACTTTCATTTTTGCAACTCTGATAATGTTGGAGTCCTATTAGTTCTTGTTATATCTTCAAACCATCTTTTCTGTTGTGGTCATTGTAGGCATGGCTTTTTCTTGCTAGTATGTTTAGTGACTAGTATCTTATCAACCATTATTGTAGGTTACCATGAGACTTGAGGGTCCTTTTGTGCCAAACACACAACATTGCAAGTCATCCTCTTGAGCTATTTGCTCTTTATTTTCAACATAAAGTTGGTAAAAATCTCCCAACTCTAGTCATGCTATGACTTCAACATTGGACTGTCTTGAAATTTCTTCTGCCATCCTTAATCTCAGTCTCAGGTAGTCTCTAGATGTGTGGAAAATGCAGAAAATCTCTCTGCCAAGCCATAACACACATCATCTGAAGTCTACCAGCCAATGCAGTCCTCAGAAGAAACCCTGTGAGTCCAGTCTTTATCAGCAGCATTTCTATCGACATTCTGGTCTTCTGAACTGTGACCAGAATCTCCCATATGGAATAGCCTAAGGCATTTGAGCTC
The DNA here is from genome assembly GCA_004027915.1 of Capromys pilorides. Taxonomy (NCBI): domain Eukaryota; kingdom Metazoa; phylum Chordata; class Mammalia; order Rodentia; family Capromyidae; genus Capromys; species Capromys pilorides. Next base: position 1,260 of record PVKN010031639.1, on the reverse strand, counting down.
TACTGTTGCAGCAGGCATCTTCAAAGCTCCCCAAACTCTTCCCCTTCCCACAAGTCAGCTCTTAAGTCATATGGCCAGGTAATGTCACAGCAATGACACTACTTGTCTGGTACCAAATCCTATCTTAGTTATATTTTTTGTTGTTGAAACAAAATACCCATTCCTCAAGGTGAAAGGAAGAAATGTTTATAGTTTGTAAGGTCATAGTTTGCAGAGGTTTCAGTTCATCATTGACTGACTCCAAGGCAGGGTGGCCTGGCAGGCAGGCACTGCAGAGGACAAACAGTTCACGGCAGGCAGAAGGTAGCAAAAGAATAAGGAACAACCACAGCTCTTTCTATCCATTACATCTTATCCAGGCTACTTAGGGTCGGTAGCACACATATCCTTAATCCCAGTACCTTTGAATTTAGCATTGTACCTTGAATCAATCCCCATTACACACTCTAGATCGAGCCACCTCTGAAAAAGCCCCAGGTATGACTGCATAAAGCTTTTGGGAAGCATCTAGATACAAGTGATAACACCTTCCAGTATCCTGAGCTTCCCCATCACAGGCCTGACCCTCCCTTCTGTGTGCCTGGCCAATTAACTGCAGATCTGTGTTTCCCAGGAGGTCTTGCATAAATGCTTAAAGATAGATCTTGTTTTTCTCATTTATAACCCTGTATTCTTTTCCTGCACAGCCCTTATCAGTTTTCAGTACACATTTACATGTGTGATTCTTTCATTACTGCCTGTCTTTTCTACCAGCAGTAAGCCCCACAAGAGAAGAGCCAGCATCAATATTATTCAGCACTGTATCCCACAGCGCCTGGCAAACTGTGGATGCTCAGCCAGCGTGCGGATAAGATGCTTTACCGAAAGCCTACAAATATAGGCTGATGTTTTAAGCCATTCCACTCTTGCTGGATCTTTAAAATGTTTGTGATTTCTCACTTTTAACTGATGTTAGGTCAAATAAACTTTTGTTGATATAAGTTGACCATTGCTAATTAAAAAAAAATTCCCAAAGTAGAAATACTCCAAAATGTAAAATATTTTAAAGTATCATGTCAGTAAAGTTTAGATATCAGATTTTTGGATGTCCAGCCATTAGTGTCTATGCAAGAATTCCTAAATCTGAATAACATCATCATCTAAAATACCTTTAGTCCCAAACATTCGGATAGAAGATACTCAACTTGTAGTCTCATTTAGAGCTAGTAATTGGAGATATTCACTATTTGCACTGAAGTGAGTTTGGCTTGATATTTTAGT
>PVKN010031638.1:0-12437 GCA_004027915.1 Capromys pilorides | reverse complement strand
TCCCCTGTGTATCTGGGTCCCTCTTTATCTCTTCCTATCTCTTTGACTTCAGGTTTCCTCTGTGTGATCCCAGGAAAATCTAACTGGCACTGCTCAGGATCTTTGTAGCAATACTGAGAATAGATTCTTAGGTTTATCCCAATACAGATCTCTTATTTTAGGGATCTTTTAATAATCAGCATCATAATCATTTATAATAAAGCATGAGTTCCTTATTCAAAGTAAAAGGTGATTTGCATCCACTTAGATCTTACATTTTCTGTATCCCAAATGACTGAATCATTAAAAAAATAAGTTTAGTTTCATGAAGAAATTGATCACCAGATTTAAGGATGACACAAAGCTCTTGTAGGGGTTCTAGTTGGAAATATAGATTTACTCAATGTCTTGTAAGTTATGTATTTAAATCAACAATACCAGTGCTTACTATCCACCAGGGGCCCACAGATTTGGAACTATATGTGAGGAATGTAGACACACACACACACACACACATGCAGCCTGGTGAAACTTTTCATGAGCTTAACCAGATGAATAAGGGATGTGGAAAACAGACTGCGCTCCTGGTTTGTTGTTTGGAGGAGTGGATACCAAACTAACACATCTAACTCAGGATAGAAATTCTGAGGAGTTTTACCATGACCTAAGTGGTGGCTGAGGGTTCCAAGATGTTAGACATCAGAACTGCTGGATATTCAAAGTCCCAGACTCCCAAGATCCATGTTTTGTTTTTCCCATATTCTTCACTCAATACAACCTCCGAGAGTCAGAATGGCAAACTGCACTGCAACAAGCCCAGACGAACTGTGCTGGCTTTACCTGTAAAGGTCCTAAGTGTAGATCAGACATATGAAAATGGTAAGGGCTTTTGCCAAGTAGGATCTCCTAGAGAGAATGCTCCCATGCCATGCCTGCAGTGAACAGGGGCAGAGTCTCTGCACCCTCCTCTTCTTCTCTAGCTGGGTACCCTGTTTGAGAAAGCCCTGTAAACCTTTATTAGTTCAAGATAGCCCCAGCGATAGCCTATGGTGATTTAATTTTAATTTTTAATTTCCACTAAAGGTGACTGTCTATTGTCATGTGCATTGGCCTCTTAAATTTCTTTTGTTGGCATTAACTGTATGTTTGTAGCCTCTTTGTTCCAATTAAAGACCTTAATAAGGTTCTTTAAAAATGGACTTGGTGTCCTAGCGATTCAAAAGAGGACTTTACGTATAAGTTAGTTCTTTATCACCCATGCTGCAGACTTCCTTCTTCAATCTGTGTCTTTTGCTGTTTCTGATGTAAACACCATCTGCATCCTTTCCTACCAGATGTGAGGCTCCTCTAGTCCAGGCTGCTGTCACCTGCTCCTCCAGGCACACCCTCAGGGTGCCTTCCTGGCTCACTAGCACCTTGCCGAGTATCTAAAATGCATGTTGGAGACTTTTATACTTCAGACTGGATCAGACAGCATTTTGGAACAGGAAGAACACGCTTAGGGTTCCCAAAGGGGTTTATCATTTCCCTGTGGGTAACCACAGTAAGCTTGTGGGACAATCCCCAAAATAACACTCAGAGGCCCTCTGGCCCTGGAAGAACACTTGCTATTTCCATCCATGCTGGTAGAGTTGAACCTGCAAGGTACTGGCTTCTCTTTCCCAGGTTTAAAGTCCAGTCTGGGCCCTCAGTGTGACAGCACCCATGGCCTACAGAGAAAGTGGCCCCTTGAACTTTTCCAGGTTTACTATGGGCTGAGCATTGGCTTGAGGGGTCTTGAAGCTCTGAATCAAAATTTGGGCCCCTGTGATGTGTTTTTGATGGTGCAGCTGCAGTCCCCAATCAACTAGCCAAGCACTCACAAGGAGTTGCTGTGAAAGCATTTTTCTGATGTAGTTAATCCCCCAATCAGTTGACTCTAAGAAAGGAAGACTGTCTTGGAGAATTTGGGTGGGCCTGATGGTAGCCTCTAGAAATCTTTCAAAGAGGAGCCAAAGTGAGTGAGTGAGCGAGAGAGAGAGAGAGAGAGAGAGAGAGAGGCAGAGACAGACACAGACATAGAAACAGGGACAGAGACAGAAAGAGGCAGAGAGAAAGAGGGTGAAAGAGAGGGAGGGAGGGAGGGAGGGAAACCGACCCTTGGACTACAGCTTCTGTCCATTGTACTATCCACACTCTTCTCTTCCTCATTACCACATGATGGATTTCAGATTTCCCTGACCTACCCATGACTGCATGAGCCAATTCCCCACAAAACACCACTGCTTACACAGGTATCTGTGTGCCACAGCTTCTCAGTCCTTATTCCTGCATTCAGAGACCCCATGGGTCTGGATTTTAAATTGTGTCCCTACTCCATAGAGCAGAGAGGAAGAACAGCAAAGAGAGAGGTATGTGGCTAAGCATGCACTTTCTGTTGGCCTCCAGAGGCAGCTGGAGAATGAAGGACAAGCCTGCCTCATACATATCCCCTGTGGGTTACAGGGGAGTCACACCCAAGGGCCAGGAGGTAAGTTTGGCACAGGGAGGGCAGGCAGAACCTGCTCCAGTGGGACCACTGTACACCCCTTCCTCTGCACATCTGTTTTGTTGTTTGTCAACCTAGATTGTGTCTCAACCCACTCAAACCTCTGGCTGAGAGTCCCTCCCCGGCCTCTGCCAAGCCACATCCCACGTCCCTCCAAATCTGATTTCATGCTCCAGTGTGCCGCAACCATCCCCAGGCTGGGCCCACCTGGCTGCGGCTTGCAGGCTCCAGACTTCCTAGAAACCCAACCATCTCTCTTGCGTGTCCTGCAGACAGGCGCTGGCACCCAGCGCATGTGGAACGTGTGCACCTGGGGCTGTAAATTGCCCTTTCTGGGTCTGGAGGCAGTTCCCATCTTTGGGGTTTAGGGATGGCACCTCCAGCCTGCAGATGCTGTGGTATGGAAGGTCAGCCACCCAGGGCTGTCACACCCCAGTGTGTGGGAGGTGAGCTGGGTTGTGGTGTTAGGAAGGTTGTGCTATACATCACACTTGGCGCCTTGTGTGCTTCACACTGTGGGTCCCCTCTCAGCCCCCAGCAGGTGATGGGACTTCAGCACCTGGAGCCGCTCAGGGCTGCTCCCAAACAGCAGCCATTGGGATCTTCTCAGAACAATGTGTTGCCCATCACTGCCATCACCTACCATCCCCAGACACAACATCAGTCCCATCAAATGATCACAGGACAACCTGGGCCTCCCTACAGAGCCAAGGTGAGCAAGGAGGATGTGGTCTTGTCCTCCTCAGCTCACCCCTCTGGGGAGTCAGCAGGAAACAAAGACCACTAGATCACCACCAAACGTCATGGCTTTGCCTATGGAGTCTGGACAAAGTCCAATCCCTAACCTGAGGTTTCCCTAACTTGGCCCCAGCAGCCTCTACTTTCTATGCCTTGTGAGGAGGCCCAGCACACTGGCCCCATGTGGCCTGGACACTGAAGTTCTCCTTGCTTGCTGGCCCCTCCTACTGCACACAGAACATCTGGAGGGACCCCGTCGATCAACAGTCACCTTCCTGGTGAACTCCTTGTGTTTCAAGGAAGTCTTTTCTTGGGACCTGAAGGACAGGAAGGAAATGGGAAAGGCTGCTCTGGCTTTTACCTTGGAAGCCCTCTTTCTGCAGAAATTGCTCTCACCCACGCAGGGCCAGTGATCCTTTCATTTTGAGATGACAGAAACATTTCAGATACTCAAGGGATGGGACAGGAGAGAGGGCCCAGAGGGAAAGAAAAGGAGGGAGCATGCTGGGAAAGGAAAGAGAGCTTGGAGGCAGGCAGGACTGGGTGAGCTGCCCACCCCTCACCTATCCTGCTGTGTCTCTGGGCACTAATGGCACTCTGAATAAGCCACAGAAGGGTCTCTGCTGAGATGGCAGGGATGGATTTCTGAACAAACCCTTGTCCCCATGTTAGGCAGGGACTAAGCCCCACAGAGTGGGCTTTGGACACAGGACTGTTTATTGTCTCTGATGAGGAGGAAAAGCATGTGACAGTGTGGCACAGACTTTTGATGTCCTCTACTGAATAAAGTTTTATGCATGGTGGATTTGCAACACACACATGTAACTGTCACACAGCACTCATACATGGTTAGTGTGGGCTATCTAGACAGACCTCTGGCCTGCAGGGCAGGGTGGGGGTGACCTTGAACCCAAACACCAAGTAGAGCTCTCTCAGCCCCTTCTCCCATGAATGGCCTGCCTATCACACTCTCCCATCTTCCCAGGAGAACCCCAGGACCTCCAGAGGAAACTGCATGTGAGAGGCTTAAGCTTAAATGCCTGCCCCCACAGTTAAATCGCTTCTTCCCCCTAGGATGCCATGGTGATTTTCAGCAAAAATTCCCTTAAGTCTTCAAAAGGTGCATCTTGCTACTCATAACCTTTTGATACTGGGTACATGGATGGCGTGTGAGGCATCCAGGGCATGGCTCTCGGTCTTCCCGCTCTCCAAGGAGGCAAAGGAGGCCCATTCCAAGCTGGCACAATGAACCAGACTCTGGAAACAGGAAAGTAGAGAAAGAAGAGGAACCTAGACAGGGGGCACATCTCTGAATAACTGCCCTTTGCCATTCTCTCATCATCAAGTGCTACTTACAGAGAGTGATGAAAACATACTTCACTCTCCTCAGACTGTCCCTTCTGAAAAGGCTCACCTTGAACCATGTCCCCATGGAATCTGCAGGATGGTTTCATTGTCTCTGCTGATAAACCACAGTGCGTTTCTCAGGTGGCACCTTCATTACAAACCAGACAGTTTTCTTCATCATGAGATGTGGGGACTGTGCCTTCCAACACTGTCACCCCACATCAATACACAGATCATCTGTCACTGGAAACAGAAATTGAATGAAAACAAACGCAACTCTCTGTGTTTCCCAGACAGCACCCATTTCAAGGGGAAAATCAACTAACACCAGCTCAGCCACTGTGGCTGGGTAGAGGGGTGAGACATTAGAGAAAACAAGCAGCATATATTCATTTTGCTTCTTCAGAATTTTACTACAATACAAGATGGCCCTTGACTTGCAATGGTTGGAGTTATGACTTTCCAATTCTGTGATGGTGCAAAAGTGATCCTCATTCAGGAAAAACCATATTTGGAGTTTTGAATTTTGATCTTTCCACAGGCTAGAAAATGCCTTATTTTCTCACACAGTGCCATATTCTCACTGGAGCTGCACTCAGGCAAGCAAGAGGGGAAACAGTTGCTGTTCTACAGGCACTGTGTGGATGAGTGAGGAGGCTTGGTAGCCAAGTGTATGAAATGGATTTTCAACTTGTAGTATCTTCAGAGTACAGCGGGTTTACTGGGCTTAGCCTCATCATAGTTGAAAAGCATTTGTGTTTAGATAAGTGGAAGCCTTCGAGCCAGAGGTTTTCTATGCCATCAGAGTGATTGCTTGTGACTCTGCAGCTCCCTTCTAGAATTTCTTTCCTTCACCACTCCTGCCCTAGTTTGATGTTATGATTTGTGTCTGCTTGTCCCCCCAGAGCCTTATGCAGTCATGCGGTGGGCTTCTAGAGTTTGTGATTAACTCATGATCTGCTGGGATTCTGGATGTGAGTGCTACACTCACATGGGGGCCCATAGCCCCAATAGAAGGGAGACAGACTTGCTGTCTGTGGCCTTCGCTGCCACTGTTCTTGCCATTTGTCCTCTGCTGTCTGTGGCCTTCGCTGACAATGTTCCTGCCATTTTGCCTTCTGCTCTTTGCTGCCACCATGAACAGTTGTTCGGTGCCATGCGCCGCTCTGAATTGGAGCTATCAGAGTATGGAATGAAGCCTCCACTGGGAACTAAATAAACCTTTTCTTCCTTCACTTTGGATGTTATTTGTCCCAGCAATGACAGAAGTGTAAGAAGCAATGACAGAACAACTGAGGCACTTGTTCACTGCCCACTGCCCTTGGTTCTCCCTCTAGGCATAGGTGAGCAAAGAAGCACAAATGGGAAGATGGTTCTTCCTGTGATGTTATGGTTTGACAGAACTGCCCTCCACATTAGAGAATAGTCATGCAGAAAGACTAGTCATAGCCTGTGAAGGACAAGACCAAGATTGCACCCCCTGAGTCTGCTCACAGGACAGGAGCTGTGATCAGGCAGTAGCTGTTCTCAAACTTGGAGTTGCAGGACAGTCAGGAAGCCTTGAGAACTCAGAAGATCCATGTTATAGTCCAGGGCTGGGAATGTGGTGGCTGAATCTATCCCACGTGGGGATAAGCCCAGGAGTAATTTCTCAGGTGAGTAGCACTACCAGTCACTTGAGCAGAAGAGATGTAGCTGCCCACCTTGAGCAAAGAGTCCACTGGCAACAGAAACAATGCCAACCCTGGTTACCAAGGGTTACTGCCAACCACAAAAAGAGCCCGAGAAACTGCGGCATTTAAACAACAGGATGTAAACTCTGGGTGCCAATCCCTGGCCCACATAGCTTCCTCCCCTGACACATGCTCCAGAAATAGCCTCCTCTTGTGCTCTTGGGGCCTATGGAGACTGGAGCTCTGCTCCATACACCATGGAATTAGAGCAGATCATCCCACATCTATTTTCTTAGTCACGAAGGAAACTTGCTTGGTCATGAAGGCAAGAAGAGAGGGAGAAAAACAACCCCAGTCCTCATTATGCATCAGACAAGTGTCCTGGATATTTACCTCTTTGTCTTTCTGAAGAAGTCTCTGAACATTTCTTACTGCTTAGGAAAAGTAGCCTGTACTAAAGTCTGGTGAGGAGAGAGACATGGCTTCCCACATGGGTGGCGCTGTACTGCTTAGGCAGCCAGTGGCCATGGCTACTTCTTACAGAGAAAAAACTACCTGTTCTCCTATGCCACCTTGTAAAGGTTTGGGACAAATTTTACCTCTGCAGCATAAATTCCCACAAAGCAGATACCATGTAAACTACCCCCAGGCCACAGGGTCTGGGGCCCAGGAGTCAGCATGGACAGTAAACTAAGAAGGTTCGGTATTGTCGCATTGTAGTGGGAACTGGGGCCAAACCTTCTTTTAATTGCAGATCAGTCTTGTAGTTGACAGACAGCTCAAAGAAATGCACACAGCAGTTTAAGCCTGGCACACGCCATGGTACCCAGGTCCACAGGCTTCAAGCGCTGCTATTAGGTTTTTGAATGGTGTCCTTCACAGATGCTTAAAACATTGGCTAGGAGGGATGTATGTGGTGCACCCTCCATCAGCAGGTACCTTCCACACGCAGGAAGACTCCTTAGCTGTTATCTGTTTCTCTTCTCTCTGTGGAGGCTGTTTTTATTGCTGATGACGACTCATTAGGTGGAGTGTCACCCTGTGGCACATCAGTGTGAATTTTATCCTAATGGAATTACTTCCATGTTGAAAAACCACTGGCCATTATACACCTCCACACATCCTACTTGGGATCGCTGCTAGAGTGCTATGTAGGATTTAGAGGGGTCATGTTGGTACTGACCAGGGTTGTCATCTCCAAGGTGACAGCTCAGCAGCCCAGCAGAACTGTGATAAAGTTTAGAACAGTGGGGCAGGTAGAAAGGTAGTTGGCTGAACTGGGGTTCAAGGCTGTGAGTTCAACCTGCTCATCTGCAGGAAGCCCTGCGGTGTACTTCAGCTTGGGACTCCACTGCAAGCTTTGGTACAGCTCCTGAAAGGCTGTCCCCTATGTGCCCAGAAGGCTCTGCTCGCCTCTGTTGCCAGCAGAGTAGCTAAATATAACATATATGTTCTTTGACTATGCTTATTTTGTACCTATTATGAACAGAATAATGAGGGGTTTCTTCTAAGAATTACCTTTCCTGGTACTTGGTGGGAATTTGAGGTTCATCAATGTGACTTTGTATCTGCTCTGCTACTGGGAACCAGCTCCTTCCCCCACCCCCTCAGCAAGTGGGACAAGTGGGTGCTCCCAGAGAGGTGCAGCGGCTCTCACTAGGCACGGATGGGGAGAAGTGCACCAAAAAGAGCATAAAGGAAAGTGCAGAACTCCTCCTGGAGGCCACTTTTGAGCCAGTTAGGTAACATTAAAGTAAAAAGAGTATCCTTTCTCTGGATTTCAAATCTGGAAAAATACACATGTGAGACCTCAACCACTTGAAATCAGAATTGTTTTCCTGAAATATGTCAGGAATCCTTATGCACAGTTAATATTTATGGTGGTGTTTATGTCTTTCTGGTAGCATTTCCCATCGAGGCCCAGAGAGGCTCCCTGAAGAACAGCCTGAGGGCTGCTGTTCTGAGGCTCTGTCTTTCCTGAGCCTTGTTGAGGGAAGGCAGGGAGGGAGGAGGAGAGCAGCAGAGAGGAGCAGGCTGCAGCTGCTCTTTGAGAGCTGCCAGGACCCTCAGAGAGAAGAGGCCCGGTGAACAAGAATATCAGTTTGTGGTGATTAAGAGTTGCTCTGTTGTTGTTTTTTTAATTTGCACTTTGGTTGATGTCTAAACTCTCATTAGCTCTTCAGAAAGCAGAAGCTCGACCCTGTGGAAAAGCAGAGGGTGGCCTGCTGTCCCAAATGATTTGGCAAGTGTTATCCACAGCTTCAGTGAATATGATAAGACTGGATCCACAAAGGGTGCAAGACTTCTGTTGCAAAGTAATTAAAATCTTGGCTGGTTCGCATTTCTAAGTGCATGGGAAGGTGACATTTTGATTTTCCTAGCATTTTTGGTGCCTTCTGATACTCGTGTCCCAGCCCAAAAGCAAAGAAAGCTCCTTGGGTGGTTTGGAGTACAGAGTTTTCCTAGGGTTCCTCATCCAGAGTTCATCATGTTAATCCTATCAAGCATGTGTATAGCTCCAATGAGTAACCTCTGGGGGCCCACAAAGCCTCAGGGCAGGTGATTTGGTGCCAGGGACACCTGGATTTATGGAAGACATGATGCTCCCGAGGGACTGTGGATTACTAGGCTAAGTCATGCAGCTCCATGGCAGCTGTGACTGCATGGGGCCCTTCTCTGCTCACAAAACAAGGATTGGGTAGGAGCCAAACATAAGCCTTTTACATGACTGCAGTGACCACAGTATACACATTAAACATCTCCAAACTGGACATCACAGGGCCTGGAAGACCAGGCCTCTTAATGGTAAGAGTTTCTAAAACTTTGGAAGTCCAACACAATCGAGGTCCCAGTATAGGAGCTGTACAGTGAATATGCACACGGCACGCACAGCATCTCAGCCCTCTTCCCATGCCTATGTCACATGGCTTCCCCTGCCTCCAAGGACAAGCTTCTGAAACAGTAGTAGTCAGTGGGAAAATATGGCGGCTGCCACAGAATTATAACCACAACCTCTCAGGGTCCTCTATTTGGCTCTGCCTCTCACTCAGCCCCAACACCTTCTGCCAACGGGCAATGCCTCCTCCATCCAGGACATTCCACCTGCCGGCTCAGCAGCTGGGGACCTTTCAGTCTCACCTCTGATGGCAACTGCCAGGAAAGCTCCAACTTTCTGGGAAGATCTCCTCTAGTGTACATTCTCTCGGTGACTGCAACTTTCCTCACAGACAGTGGTCACAAGTTGCAGTCATGTGACTGTGCAGTTACTCCCAAGGGAGGGCCTGTGGTATTGCATTTCTGTGTGCCTGCTTCTTAGTTTTGTTGTAGGACATGGGAGTTACACATACACACACACACCTCCCACACAGGGATTAAATGACTAGAGGGGATGAGGCTTGCCTCCTTGTGGGCTCAGAACATGAGTTGTCAGGAGCTCCAATAGCAATGGAACTCTGTTCTCTTGCACCGCTCACTGAGGGAGCAAAGTCACCCAGAGTGCCAAACGGCGCCCCCAAGCTCTGAGGCTGGGAACTACAGCCATACAGTGGCTTGGTGGAGAGGACCTCCCCCTTGGTATGTGCGGCAGCCTGACCTGGGCAAGCTTCCTCTTGCTTCTACCACACTGGGTGCACGTGTCCCCTGGAGCTCTGAGAGGGTAGGTCAGAGAGAGAGAGACATAACTGTGTTAAACTTGCTCTCATTTGTATAAACAAAAAAATTTGCATAAAATGTGAGTTGAAGGGCTGGCCAGATAGCTTGCCGGATTAAAGTGCCTGAGTAGGCAGATGCAGGGTCTGGGGTTCAATCCCCAGTGTAGCATGCAGGTAGCAAGTACCTACAATCCCAGCACTTAGAAGGCTGAAAACAGAAGAATCACTATGAGTCCGATGTATGCAGTGAGATCCTATATTAAATACATTTTAAAAAATGTGAATTGAGAACCCTAACCCAAACCCCTAACCCTAACCCTAACCCTATCCCTAACCCTAACCCTAAAATAAAATAAAATAAAATAAAATAAAATAAAATAAAATAAAATAAAATAAATGTGAATTGAATCAAGCTGGGACCAGGCATTCTATTCGTGTACCTTCAAAGCACTGGCACATTCTGGGCTGAGGCTCCTAGATGTCAGTCTTTTGGGAGTGACACTGACTTGGCTACTCTCTGTCACCTGCTTAAATTAATCAAAGGGATGAATCTGAATTCAATTCAGAAATAGCAAGATCTGACTGGGAACAGGACCAAAGGTTAGCCAATCACTTGTGGTTTGAAATAACATTGGTATACTACATATCTACTGAATAAGCAAGATACAGAAAAGAATGCTAAAGCTATTTAAAAGAATTGTTTAAATTCCTTAGATTTTTGTACAGCTGACTACAGAAGTTTAAATTGAATAGTTCAGGGGATTAAAGCACCTGCAAGCAGACGCAGGGCCGGGAGTTTGATGCCCAAGCCTGCAGTGCCAGTCCCAATCCCGGGGCCTGCTGAGACAGCAATTGAGACTGGGTATGGTGATGCACACCTGCAATCCCAGCTCTTGGGAAACAGGCAGATTACTGTGAGTCTGATCTAATAGTGAGACCCTGAACACCCTGTAGACCCATCCCTAAAAATACCAAATAAGTACATAAATTAGATGAATTGATGGTTCATGTACGAGTCAGCTTTCTTATTGCTGAGAAAAAACACAAGACACTTGCACCACCGGCAGAGGTTTAATTTGGCTTGTGGCTTCAGGGAATTCAGCCCAGGGCCAGCTAGCTTCCAGGAAGGAGCGTGCTGGTGGAAGCGCATGTTGCAGTAAAGCTGCTCACTTCATAGCGGCTGGGAAGTAGGCACAGGGGGAGAGAGTCAGGGCTGAAGGGGCTGGGTCAGACGGAGCAGCCAGTCAAGCTCCCACGGGCCACCCAGAGACTCTCAGAAGTGTGCCTTCCTCTTCAATGTCTTTCAAGCCAATCAAGTTGACAATCAAGGGTGACCATCGGAGCTTGCCAATCTGAATTGCTGGAAGTGCTCAGCTTGCTCCTCCTTTGGCATCTGAGTAATAACATAGTCGCTTTCTTTTACTCTTTTAAGTTACTCCAAACCAACGAAGTTTCGGTGTTGTCATCCTCACTCTGCCGCCTGTCTTATTCCAGAAAGGCGTTTCATGATTTGCTTAGACATGACTTACCATTTGCTTTGCAGCTTTCCTTCACATGTTGTTCACCTTTGGCTACCTGTAAAGCTGGACAGAAGTGTCACTTCACAGGTACACAAGAGGAGCACTGCAGTCCTACCGCCAGAGTTTATTCTTTCTGTCACTTGGGCCATCATGGACCTAGGGGTCACCCAGAACCATGGCTTCATTTACTGTGGGGAGACCAATACCTATAGAGGTAAAATGACTTATTTTTGTCACAGTTGGCTGTAACCAGAGCCAGCTAGTCCTGGAGCTTCAAACTTAACTGTAATTAGTCAAGGTGAGGAATACAATAGAAGGATCTTTAGATGGCAATGCTTCTTATAAGCATAAATCCAGTTGTTCTTGTGCAGTATTTGGGTAATGATTGCCACACACCATCTTTTGTATATGTCCTAAGGGGCAGGGACAGATTATCAGGCCAGTGAGAAAAAAAATTTACTCTGTAAGGGACAGTCTTTAGTGCTTGGACTCCTTTTAAATACATAATTTATAATTAATAACTATTCCCCCGGTTTCTATCCCCTAACCTGTAGTTTTACGGTCTTGCTAGTAATCATTCCTCCACCCCTGTCTGTAACCATGAGTGCAGACAAAAGCAAGTCTTTTTGCAGCAATGAAAATAAGTCATTTTTTCATGCTAAACTATATTTAATTAGTGCAGCAATAATTTCCTCCTTACAGGGATAATTGCATCTTTAAGCTATTTCTGAGGTGGGACGGCTCCGTGGTGCAGGTATGTTTTGAAAGACTGAGCCACGACTGTTACCCATTCATTTGTGACTTCACTCATTACTGTAACTGCATCTCCTATGACACAAATGTTGAATTATACATTATGTATCTTTCCAAGCACAGCAGATCAATTTTTAAACAGAACAGTAGGAGTGGATCAGGTTACAAACTTAAAATGAGCTACAGGGTGGATTCTATCACTTCATTTAATATTGATAGCAGCTCAATTTAAATTTTAAAAAAGCAAATA
>PVKN010031637.1:0-12441 GCA_004027915.1 Capromys pilorides | reverse complement strand
TCTTAGCAACATGTAGTTTAATCCCCAAATCTATTACACAATAATAAAATTCCTGTATTGAATTCAGAAACCACTCAGTCCTTTAGACTCTGATCAACACTGTTTTTTATGGCAGACTTTAAATTTCTTTGTATATAAAGTGCAAGTAAATCGAAAGACTCAAAAGTATGAGAATAAAATCTATCTTCAAGTCCCCCTAACTTTCTACAGTCTGAAAAAAGTCAGCTAAGCCCTATCTCAAGACTTTTACGCTTATGAATAGAAATAAAATTTGTGACTCAATTATAAAGATAAGTAATCCTTTTTATAGAGATAAGCACAATCCCATGTCTACATACTGGACCTCCGCTAGATAATAGAAATGGTGGAAGTACCCCACATTGTCAGACCATTGGGCTTTTGTGACTTCTTTTGTAAACCATTAAGACTGAGATGCCAAAAAGAACCTATTTAACACACTAGCTAACCACTGCAGAACAATAGCTCCTCCTGGGAAGTTTTAAAAAACCAATTCAGATTTTATACCCATGCTTAATTCATGTTTTATTTATGATGGTTCAAATATATTAATATGCCAAGACAGCATAGTACATATTGGTATATTTTTCATTAAGCTATAGTGCAATATCCTGAGTTTTATTTATTTAATTCACATGTGATAATTAGATCAACCTCTTTTGAAGTCAGATTATAATACCTATGGCTCTGTTATTTTTTTTCTTCAGCAAAAAGTAACAGATCTCCACTCATTGCTCAGAAAACACCATTTTCAATGTATTCACAAGTACTTATAATCTCTAATAAAGCCAAAATAATTCTCTGTGAAGCACTAAGGAAACTCTGTGGCTTAGATGATCACAGCTGATTTTACCATCTTTAAAATATGAGATTAAAGCACCTGCAAGCAGGCGCAGGGGCTGGGGATTCAATTCCTGGACCTGCCGTGCAGGGCCCCACCCCTGGGGTGCACTAAGACATTGAGCCTGGGTGTGGTAGTGTGCACCTGTAATCCCAACTCTTGGGAGGCTGTAAACAGGCATATCACTACGGATTCCAATCTAGTAGTGAGACCCTGAACACCCTGTAGACCCTTCCCTAAAAAGACAAAATAAATAAATAAAATACGAGTATGCACAAGAATTTTGAGATCAAAGCATGATGCTGTCTTTCATTTAAATGCAGGCATGTATTTAATCTTTCTTTAAAAATAAAAGAAATTATCTGTAGTAAAGCCAGACTAAATAAAACATCACAAGAAAAAAATTTATTCTGATTATAATCATAATGATTCACAAATCTCAACATCAGTATTATGGTTTGTGTCTAGTTGTTCCACCAAAGCTCATGCAATCATGGAGCAGGGACTTATTGAGTTTGAAACGAATTCTTGATCCACTGGGATTATGGGTCTTAATACTGCTATACTGCTGGGATCTCTCTCTCTCTCTCTTTCTCTCTCTCTCTCCCTCCCTCCCTCCCTCCCTCTCTTCATTTTGGGTGTCAGGTATTTGTCCCAGCAAGGAGAGGAGAATAACTGAATAACTGAGACAAGATTATATAGCAGAAAGTGATAGAATTTCTCTTTAAGTGGCATTTCATTTTTGTAACTTACTTCATGTGCTGTATAAAGTTCATATATAGGTTATCATTCCTATAGAACTCCTAGAATCATACAAAATACCAAGGAAAAAGGGGTTTCCATTCAGGCCAATGGTTCTCACCTTTCTAAGGCCTAATTCTGCTTTTTGCTGTTTTTTAACTTGCCGGAGATCCAACCCAGGGCCCCACACATGCTACACAAGTGCTCAACCTCTGGGCTACATTCCAGTCCCAAATTCTACTTTTTAAGAACAAGCATATAATGACTACCCTAAATGAAACAATAATTCAACACAAATTTTAATCAATAAAATGTTCTAAGTACGCTATTTTAAAAGAAATAAAGGGAAAGGAAGGAGTAATTCGCTCAGGTCCCCCTTCTGTCCCCCTCTCAGACAACAGCTTTCTTTCCCCCAATAAATATATTCTGCTCATAAAAAGAAATAAAACATAAAAATTTTAAAAAATAAAGGAAACTAATCTGTCAACTTAAAATAAAGTAACAGCATTTGACTATGTAAATGAAAGTCTAAACATTGGGTATATATGTTAAACTACCATGAACGCAAAAGCTCTTAGTACTGTTACACAGTAATTGCACTTCTGGAAAATTCAGTATATTTTACAACCATTTTCCGGGGTGGATAAACAGGCTTTCAACTGCAAGAAATGAATAGGACGCTCAGGAGCAGAGGATACAGACAATTCTTACGAGATGCAAAACCCCAGACATCCAGATGCTTGCTGTGAAGCTAGATGTGGAAGACCGCCTAACCAGCTCTCCTTGGAAGAGCGACTGTCTCTATTTTGACTAAGTCTGACTGTACTTTCCTTGTATTGATATGTAAGAGCTGGCTAGGACTTTTGTTTATCCTCTCAATTGGCCTTAAATAATGTATACGGGTCTAGCTGAGGTGTTGATGATAGTCTTTGAAGATGGTATGCATGTCTCCCTGATTACCTAAACCTGCTGCTCCTCAATGTGAGCCAGGTTGAGCAAGACAGGTAGAAGAGCTAACGCTCCAAGCTGCCAGCTGGGAATTAGCCTCCAGAGAGAGGCTATGACTTCCTGGGATTTGAGAGATTACATTAAAGCTGAAGCACCGGACTACCCAAAACATTAGATACTATCTAAGTAGCCTTATGCAGATTGCTCTCTCTGAATATCCTCTGCAGGTGGCAGAGGTAAATGTAAGACCCCCACCTAGCTCAGCTCATTATATTCACTACCTCCCACAATTCTCAGTCATTCCTCCTCAAGCCACTCCTCCACTGAATAAAGTCAGGTGAGGCCTGGGATTGTTCTTTTTGTTCCAGAGAACCTTCTTTGTGGCTGAACTTAGAGCCCCTTGACTCCCCAATAGTTATAAATATGTTTTAGTGTCTTTATTTTCGCCGTGGGTTGCATGGGAAGTGGTAGATTGGAATTATCTTGGTGAGGTTCCAATAACGTAGTTTTGGGATTACAAATACTGACTTCTTGGATCAAAATGAGGACTTAGAAGGGACTTCGACAGCTAAAGACCAAAAACTTCCCCACAAGGGTCTGATGTACCTAGAATGGTACAAAGATTTCTAACTCTCCCACACCCCCCACTAAGCACCATTTTAGTTAGGATAAAATATTCACTCTGATAAAAAAAAAAAAAAAAAAGATCAATGTACTTGGCGGTTTGCAGGAGCAATGACAACAGAATTATACACTAACATTAGTATAGACCTTTCAAATACAGATCAAAATTTGGAGAAGTAAACAAAATACCCCCCCAACCTGATCTTTTCTTATAGATGTCCAAGTATTACTTACTAGTTTCCTCTATTTTCCGCATTCACTAAAAACATTTTCCTAGTCTCACTCACAGGATCATCTTGAATTTCATTAGGTATACAAAATGACTGCTAATTTTCTGTCTATTATTTTTTCTGTTCTGGTACTTCAAGCTATATTCCAGAAGGATGAGGGCTCCCTGACTATTCAGTGGCAATTGAGAAGGTGAGTACAGACTGCAGACTAAAGAAAGACCCCAGGTGGCTAAGAGGAGATCACAAGAATGTACACAGATTGCTACCAGAGAGATAGGAAGTGAAACCCCTCTTTCTACAACTCCTCAAATGCTTTCATTACTAAACATTCGCACATGCCTCCAGGTTAGTCTTTAAGAGAATAATTTCCCCCACACACATTTATTCTTAAACTGACAAGCTTCCCAATGAAACTACATGTCAAAGCTATTGATCAATTAAAACTACAAATTTCACAGGTGACAATATCAAAATTAACACTGAAAAAAACAGATCACTAAGGCCATATCAATTTTATATTCAAGGTAAACAAGAAAAGGATTTGAAGTTACTTACTCTAATCAATTTATAATTCACAGATTCCTTTTTGAAATTAAGGAAGTGAGGGGTTTAGAATGTAATAATTTCTCTACAAGCACCAAAAATAAACTGCTTTCACAATAGCATGCAATATGAAACTATCAAGAATAAACAGTAGAAGGTAGCAAGAATTAGCACAATCTAAGCATATATTAGATTTTAAAAAGTCTTTGAATTCTTTCCAAGCACCTTCAGCAACTGGATTCATTTCTTATAAGACTTATTTAGTACAGGGTCTCACTATGTAGCTTGTACTTACAGTGATCCTCCTCTCTCAGTCTCAACATTGTAGGGATTGCAGGCATGCGCCACCATGCCCAGTTTCAGTGGCAGGCACAATGAGGGGCTGGTACAGCATATGGTACCAGGGACCAAACCTGGGTCCTGGTGCTTGCCAGACAGGCACTTAGACCACCAAGCTATCTCCCTAGCCCTGGATCCAGTTTTCTAAAAACAGTTATTAGGTAAAAGTACCTAGAGAACTATAGTACCTTAATGAAACTAATAATTACAATAGCAACTGATTCTAATTTTTAACA
This sequence comes from Capromys pilorides, assembly GCA_004027915.1. Classification (NCBI taxonomy): domain Eukaryota; kingdom Metazoa; phylum Chordata; class Mammalia; order Rodentia; family Capromyidae; genus Capromys; species Capromys pilorides. Next base: position 7,921 of record PVKN010031637.1, on the reverse strand, counting down.
TACCTAATGATTTCGTAAAATAATCTGCTAAGTAATCTAGGGGGCTTTTTCTCAGAGAATTTTCTTACCAAAACCCTCCCAAAACTCACTCTATGCCCCACTTTCCAACAGTTAGTGTAAGAAAACATAAGCCTTCTCTAATTTGGCAACAAATTGTAAATTAAATTATCCCAAATAAGATTTAACTACAAGTTGTAATGCTTCTAGGGGTTTAAAAATATTTTATCTCATTTATATAGCTGTTCATAGAAAATTTAACTGGAAGAAATTAATCTAATAAAATATACATATGCAATACATAAAATTTTTAAAAGAGTTGTACAAAATGTTCAGATTTAGCTGGGCATGATGGCACATGCCTGTAACTGCAGCACTATGGCAGGCTGAGGCACGAGGATTCAATGTTTAAGAACTGTTTGGGCAATTTAGCAACTTTGTTTCAAACAAAAATAAAAATTTCAAAGAACTTGGATTCAACTGACAGGGCAATGTTCAGATTTAAATTTACATCAATCTAAAACACAAGCTATGAAATAATGAGAATAGTGTAAAGTATCATACATGAGAGACTTTCATCTAGTAAGTCACCACTATAGTGTGTACGTGTTGTGGGCAGTTGTGCATAAATCACAGATTTGCAATAAAATATATGTCACATTTGATTCAATTGAGGTGAACAAACAGCTCGATGAGAAATGCGGCAAAATGATTTTCATAAAAGAATCAGGTTTACAGAGACCTACGACCTCCCAATTTTACCCTCTGTGATTTAATTTCTTATATATAAATCAGAAAATGTTTCTTTTGTAGATGAAATGTGAACTGAGGAAGTAAGTGAAGGTCAAAAATGGACACCACTACACTGAAACACAATACAACTGAAAAACTACTAGCATTTTATTTTTAAACTCCTGTGTGATTTAATGTAACATTTCAGTGAACTGGCACTATATTTTGCAAGAAACTGTTCAAGCTACATATTCATTGGCATGTCAATATACTAGGAGTTGCAATTTTTCAAACCTACAAAAAAATCAAATAACAAAATGAATTTGTAGTGTAACTTTCATTGGACTTAAGACATGGCTTGATGTACAATTCCAATTACAAAAGTATTTCAGCTGATCACCAAGGTGTACGTATTTATTATAAATGAATTTGACAGTAACAAGAATTAATTTCAATCTCTTTCACTTCCTTTGAACACTGCTAAGGTCATAGATTATGACGAATGATAAGACAAAAGGTTAAAGTAAAATTGATGTTGATCAAGTGTCTTCTAAAAATTCATTTCCATGGCCTGTTTAAATGCCTATTAAATCTTCCTCCTATAAACATGAAGACTGTTGGCAAAGATAGAGACACAGACAATGAGGTAGAGCTGCAGCTATCTTCCACACATAAAGAGGCTGTGTTACGGTTTGCCTCTAGTTGTCTCTCCCAAAGCTTCATACAGTCATAGGGCAGCTTCTGGAGTTTGTGACTGATTATTGTGGGTGTGGATGCTGCACTTGCCCTGGGGTGGGTAATTTGCATTACATGTAAAGAGGGGAAAGAGGCTAGCTAGCTGCCTGAGCTGCTGCTACTCCTTTGCTTTCTGCTCTTTGTGGCCACCAGGAAAGGTTGTTCTATGCCATGTGTCACTCTGCCTTGGGGCCAGCTGAGTATGGACTGAAACCTCCACTAACTGTGAGCTAAATAATCCTTTCCTTTCTTCATTTCAAGCATCAGGTATTTGTCCCAGCAGCAAGAGAAGAGTAACCACAGCCTGCAAACACATTCAATTTCTCGAAATGAGAAAATAGTCAACTTGTAAAACAATACATAACATAATAAAATACTATGGTAAATATCAAGAAATATGCTTTAATATTAGTCCTATGAAAATTTCTCAGGAGAAGTACAAGACACAGGTTGAAGACATTATTTCGTTTTCATTTTATTTTTGTCTGTCCAGCACTGAAAAAGGAAAAAAAAAAAAAAAAAGAAAGAAAGAAAGAAAATCACAAGGAAAACAAGTACACACATATATATGAACTGCAATGATACATGCGAAAATACTAAGAATTACCTTTTCATTGAGGAGAAAACAAACATTTCCTTTCTCTTGGTGTACTGGATTTTTTTTTTATGAAAAACAAACTTGTCCATCATACCATTTAAGTTATTTTTAGACAATGCACTGGCAAAAGTCTAGGTTTTAAAAACATCAGGTGCGGTGACACATACTTGCAGGCCCAGCTACTCAGATGGCTAAGACACGAAGACTGCTTGAGCCCAGGTTGAAGACGAGAAATGACACAAGATCTCATCTTTTTAAAAACTTCAAAAAGAAGGATAAAAACACTGTCATCAATTCAATCATGAAATCAAATGTGCAAATTATGCATTTAGCTAACAAGAAGTTCAAACCATATTTACATCCAGAAGAGTTGGCTGAGATTAAAATCTTTATAAACGAGAACCATAGCGCAAAGAAAGAAAAAAAAAAAAAAAAAAAGATTTTTTACCCCCTAGTCAAGCTAGCCACATCTCATAAAACTATGTGTTCTTAAAAGGAAGCTACTTTGCAGTAATAAACACAATCATATACCTTTATTACAATAATGCTTAGGGAACTGAGAGTTCGCAGCAGTTTCTTACACGTGCTATCAAGAAGTACACCACACAAGAACTACTGGCTGAAGAACTGCCCTACACATAATTAAAAACAAAGAGACTGAAAATGTCTGATAAAAGATATTCAGTGGCCATGTTGAATACAGGTAGAAAACAAGGTGACTCTTGTTTCTCTTTTCACGCTAGCTTTTCAAGTAGCACTTAAAAATTTTCTGTCTTCCATTTATATTTTTCAATAACATCAATCATCCTCCTATGATGAATGATATGTTACCAAGGACACCTGATCAAAAATTCTTGGCCATGGACTTACACATCAGCTGAGGTAAAGTTAAGGGAGATAAAAGAAATGAAAGATAACCAGATAGTATTTTCTATATCATGCAACAAATATCCCCAAACATAACAGTGGCCAAGCTCTAAGGAGACCCATCTTAACATGTAGCAGTCACTGCCACAAAAAAATCATTACATTTTGGGGTGTTCTAAAAAAAATTCCATAAATTATCCATCTTCCCTGTGAAATAGAGAACTATTCTTTTAATCTCACAAGGCATAAACTATATGCATATATGCAAAACTTCAACTGTAAATTTAAACTATATTATATTCATCATTACATTCTTTGCTGCCACTAGCAAAATAAAGAATTTAATGTTCTTTGCTAGCTGATTAGATTTATGCTTGGTAGGAAATACATATCAAAATTTAGCTCTGCTTCCTTAAAATGGAATCTGACAACTTCTCACTGGGGTTTTATGGCCTGAAGTGTGTCTGGCAAAAGTTATTATTTAACACCAAACTTCACTCTTTCAGCTGCTCCGGCAAGACACTCGCCACAATCAATGGCTAAGATGAAAGATTTTAAACACATTTTTGTGGGTATTGTCTCCATAATAAATATGAAAAACTATCGCTTTTCACAAATCTTTCAAGACAGGGTATATATGACAAATGACAGGACATAATAAGAGACACCATAGCTTTATCTTGAATTTAATCCTCGTCTTATTTATTTGGATTTTTAAAAAAAATCAACCTAAATTATTCATTCCTTACAGTAGCAGAGGAATCCTCAGATACTGTTTATACTGATATCAATTCTTTTCAGTTTTTCATCCATGCTGATAACTCAGGAGTAACTAAAATGCAAACAGGAGTTCAGACATGTAGAAAAAAAAAAAAAATCAAGTCTCTGTGACCAAATATTCCAATATAACTGTTCTATCTTGAAAAGAACTTATATCTCAGTGTTGCCAACATTTTCAATACTGAAAGTCTTAACTTTCCCGCCAACTCTAATGTGGGAATCCTAAATTACAGCTATCAAATAACACAGAGCATACCCCATGCAGCAACCTGCTAGTCTCCATCTTCATTATCTGTCCCTCTAATAACAAATACCCAGTTTCTGCTTCAGTGCATAGCTGGCCAGAATAGCAGCCATTTTTCACTACCTGCGAACTAACTGTTCTAGCTAATATGATGTGAGTGGAAGTTGTATACGCAGCTTGCAAGTAAAGGCCTATGGGTACAAGCCTGGGTGCAGGTCAAAACCATTTTGAACTACAGTCTCAAAAATATGCAGTTAGGATGAAAAGAGTGAAAAATATGAGCTTTATTGGCTATGCTCAAAGAACTGAAAAGAGACCTGGGGGCAGATGTCTAATCCATGATTCAGGAATGACCCATTTTTTTTTGCTGTTTATTTCTTAAAACTTCTATTTTGAAATACTCATATTTATAAAAGAGCTGAAAAATAGTACATACTGTTTACCCAGAAGCACCAGTCATTAATATATTACGTCTCTTTCATTCTGTTCCTTTTGTACACACACTATTTTTGTCAACACCATTTGCAAATAAATTGTAGACATCACAATGTTATTCTTTCTACTTCTGTAAATATCCTCTAGAAATAATGATGTTTCACCATATAACTATATCCTTATTATACCAGATCTCATTAAACAAGATGATCTATTACACAGTGCATGTTCAAACTTAGCAGATCATCCCAAAACTGTCAATCCCTGTTTATAAACAATATATTCAGTCATTATGCTTTTTTATTTTTAATTACTATAAGGATTTTCTTGATCTTTTTGTTCTTTTAATGATGCTGACTTTCTTTTAGAATACAAGCAAGATATCTGCACTTTTTTTCTAATTGTCTTTCATAATTCAAGTTAAACATTTTTTGTAATACTAGATAGGCAACATTGGACTTCTTATATCATATTAGGAGCTGCAAACTTTCACATGGACTTTCTAATAGTTTGATCTGTTAAAGTGGCCATTCAAATTTTAGGAATGACTGTTTTTTAATCTCTCTCCACACACATGCATTGTAAGAGTATGCTGGAAAATCAGAGATGCTTTGCCCAACCTAGGGTAGTAAACCATAAAGCAAGTTATTAAATTTCTATAGAAGAGTTGTTTTATTATTTAAAATAAAAAACAAGAATTAAATCACCTCTAATGGCACTTTCAATAACATAATTCTGAAACTGTGATGCTCTAACCATGTCATCACAGCAAACCAGCCAGGAATGCTGGTTCTAAAATCAGATCCCCTGCTTCGAAAGTCCTGCTCTTCCATGTGTTATATGCACATTTTGGTCAAGGAACACCAGCATTCTTATGACACTGTTTCTTCATCTGCAAAATGGGTATGGAAGTAACCACATGAACAGTTTGTTATGATAATTAGATTCACTTTCTGATAATATATATTCTTATCAGATAACTTACTAGATTCCCTAAGCCTATTTTACTCAAAACCCCATACAAGTGATACTCAAATTTCAAATAACAAGGAACACACAGATTACACATCATTATGACTAAACTATCTTTTTCACTCTGCTGATTCTTCAAGGTTCCATTCAGTCATGTGCTTCCTTTTTAGTAATAATCTGACATATGCTCGTGAATCTGATAATTCTCTGTCCACCACTCTTCTGACAAGCTACACCTCTATAAAAAATGTCTCAGCTACCAGAAAATTTGGTAAGAACTTAACTGAACCAATGCTCTTAACTTCTTTTTTTTCTCACAGATCATTCTGTATCACATTGGCAAGTACCCAGCACATATCCTCTTAAATCTCCTTTATTAACAGGGGTTTTTTTAATCGCAAACTCAATAAGCAGAACTATACACACGAAACTTGAATGTGATTTAAAACAATCCTTTCCTTGCTGTACCTATCCAAGAATTCACTCCCCCTTGTCTGAGTTCTGCTACTAAATTCTGAGAACTCCTAAAATGCAAAACAAAAAACTTCACTAATTTAAGCTCTCAATGATATGCTACCAGTCCCTAAGGGCACTTCAGCTATCAGTTAAAAAGTAAACATTACTTAGGTCTAAATACGTCTGGGTGAGCATAAGTTAGGTAAAATATGAGAACATTAGAGGAACTGGAAATGTTTTTAGCATTAGTATAAAGTTCTGTAAGAAAATAATTATTTTAAGCATGCAATGACAGATTTGTTGTATTCTTAACAAATGCAAATTATAGCCAAGGGCCCTTTTTTCCCAATATAGCATGTCCAAATTTATAAGAGATGTAAAAGGAAAACTATAATCCACTTAAATATATCCACTTAACAGCAAGCACGGTTGAAACATGTCCATTTTTTTAAATGAGCAATACTTGGACTTTTACAATCTTAAAAATACTTCTCTTAATCACACTGCTTTAATATTTCTCTAAGATTCTCAACCTGTATTAGTCCACTTGTCATACCATTGCAAAATACCATAGGCAGAATAACTTTATGAAGACAAAGAAGTTAGTTTAGCTAATAGTTTTAGAACCTGAAACTCTGAGACAGGATTGCACCACTGGTTTTGCCTGTGGTAAAGGCCTAAAGACCAAATGGCATCACAAAGTACGAAGGACAATGGAAGTAAAGAACACATTATGTAAGGTGCAATTCAAGGTCCCATGACAGCCACCTTAACTTCTGCCAGTGACAGCTCCTTTGGTGATCTAATGACCTCCCCTAAGTCCCAACATTCTTTAAAAGTTTCACCAGCTCTCTGCACCACCATTCTAGGAACCAAGAATGAACAAATGAAGAAATCTCTAGGGACACATTCAAACCATATCCAAACCAAAGCACTACCTTAAGTTCCTCGATAAATAATATGCACAAATAGTGTTGCTTTAAAACTCTGTTGCATAGGACAGAATTCAAAGCCTTAATGCCATAAGAATAACCTCTAACTGTACTATACCATGGCAACTTCTGCTCAAATCATCCTTTCTCCAAAAATGAGGTGGGAAGCTTTGCACTCCTATTATGTGATATTCAACATTACAATCAACTCTGCAAAAACACAGAAAGCCAAGCAAGGCCAATATGCTGCCAAAATCACTCAAGCTGGCTGTGGTCTGTGCCAACATATACACAACTGCATACAATCATTCTGATACAAAAACTGAGATGTTTCATCTTCTTGCCCAATGTTCTTCTCCCTGCTGCATATTCCAAGAGACAACTGCTTATCTCAGTATTTCTAGAGGTACAGGTTTCCTTACAATAATACAGTCTTAAGAAAAGTTCTGATAATTTTTGAAACATCTGTAATTTACATACAGTACATAAGGTATCTTACACTTAAAATATTTTATTAAAACTTACTAATTTACTAAAATCTTGACAAAGTTCTAAAAGAAGCTTTTTTATAGCATTTAAAATAAATGAAGATAAAAGTTAGATTTGTCCAGTCACCAATTATTAAGACATATTCAAAAGTGACATTGTGGGCTGGGGAGAAAGCTCTACAGTCTAAGTGTCTGCCTGGCAAGCACAAGAATCCGGGTTCAATCCCCAGTACTGCATGCCATACTGGCCCCAAAACCCCATATGTACCATGCTGGCCAGCAAAACCAGGAGTGGTGGGACACACCTAAAATCCAGAACTAAGGAAGTTGAGAAAGGAAAATCACTACAAGTCTGAGCTGTATAGCGAGATTCTGTATCACATAAATAAAAAAGATTTAAAAAAGAAAAGTTTTTAAATGACATTGTGGATGGAGTCAAACAATATAATTATGCCTTGGTATTCACAAGGAATTGGTTCTAGGACCCCCATGAATGCCAAAATCTGTGAATACTTAAGTTCCTTCTCTGCATAAGTTCTTTATATAGTACTTACATATAGCATACATGTAATCCACTCACATACTTTAAATCACCTCTAGGTTATTTATAAATACCTAATATAATGTTAATACTTTATAAGTAGCATCATAATATATTTAGAGAATAAAAACTAGAAAAACAAAT
>PVKN010031636.1:0-12441 GCA_004027915.1 Capromys pilorides | reverse complement strand
CATTTGCTGGTTGTTAATATTTTGCTTCATTTCTTTTTTTTCTTCTGTCCTTTGTATGTATTTAGTACAGGGTCTATAGGGTCTCACAATACAGATCGGACTCAAAGTGATCTCATTTTTTTTTTTCAAAAGGCCTACTGGACCTTTTATGTAGTTCAGCATAGAAGGTGATATCAAGTAGGATAACACTGAGGTGCTTTTTTTTTGCAGTACTGGGTATCAAACTTAGGACTTTGTGTTTGACATGCAGGTGCTTATTCCACTGAGCTATCTCTCCAGCCCAAAAGTTTGAAAGGATTTCTTTCCTTTTTTGGCTGGCTCAGGCTGCCTTAAGGGTGGGTCTGGGGATTGAACTGCCGTCACATGTTCCTGACTGGGATTCCCTGTGCAGGTGCTTAAACCACTGAGCTAATGATTCTGTTTGAGTCTACAGGGTGGATAATCAAATGAAGGGCTCCATTCCCCAGCCTTGTATCCTGATCAAGTGGCTGCCCAAAACAAGGAATTGAGTAGGGTTCTTGGACATGGGGAAAGCTATGGTTGGCTCAACAGATGGGGGAAAGGAAAAGTTTCATTTCTTCACAATCTAAGTGACAGCTTCATCCTCCAACGTATGGGCCTTATCAATTCTCTGAGGATTGTGTTTCACAGAGAGGATCCAGACCAGAGTGTATTTAAATTCTCTGATAAAATTTTTGTTACTCTTCATGCAGAAATCCCCCACTGTGGTCCTAGAGTTAGGCAGCACCACAGGAGATGTGTAATCTGGTAACTGCCTCTGGGTTTGGTATAGATTCTCACTAGTTTCAGATGGGCTCAGATCTTCTCCAATAAGTCACAAAAATTCCAGTGATGATGGAGAGATGGGCATGCAGTGTGGCACCTTATAGATGATGTCCAATTCCTCAATGGGGATCTGGTCAATCTTGTTTAATACATAGATGCAAGGGATATACACTCTGTTTCCTTCCACCACATCAAAGAGGTCATCAGCTGTAGCATCAGTACACAAAGTTACATCAGCATTATGAATTTTGCATTCAGCCAGAATGCCGTTCATAGTTTCAGCATTGAGCTCACTCTGAGGGCAAATGGCTGTGAGATTAATGCCTCCCTTGTCTTTCTTCTTAAAGCCAATGTTAGGAGGTTTGCTATTCCAGTGAATGCCAAAGCCTTCCAGCTCATTTTCTATTATCTTCTTGTGTCCCAAGGGTTTCAAGACATAGGAACAATCAGGATTAAATTACATGTATGGGCCATTGCAATGACTTGACAACCTCTACCTTTTCCATCCTTGGCACCTTCAGTGATACCTGGGAGATCTAGGAGTGGGTCTTGGTACCTTTGTACCTGATGACACCAGGCACAGTAGTCAGAGTAGTGAACTTGTAGGCTGCCACCTCAGAATACACTCCTGCCAGGTTACTCAGCAGAGTTGACTTCCCCAAAGATGGAAAACCGCCCAACCCAATTTGAGCATCACCTGTCTTGCCCACATCAAAACCTTTCCCTGGCCCACCACCACCACCACCACCACCACCACCACCACCACCACCACCACCACCACCACAAACAACAACTTTTCATGTAATGAGTTCTCTGCAAAGCTTAGCAAAGAGAGCCTTAATAAGCCTTAAATGATGTGCTGTGGCCTTGCTCTTTTGAGTCCAAGCCATCTCACCTTCGAGATCTGCAGTTTTTGCTAAAGTGCTGCTCATAGAGGTGAGTTCACCATTTTATTTTGGAAAATCTGCTTTCTATCAGAGACAACTAGACCTATGTTGCAAATTGTAGTTTCCAAAGATGATGGTACTCAGTAGCCTCCACCCTAGCTGTCTCCTTTCACACACCACCATTATCCTTCTTTTTTCAGCCTCCCAAGCACTGGGATTACAGGTGTGCACCACCATGCCCAGTCTCAATCCCTGTCTCAGTGTGCCCTGGGGGCAGGGCCAGAACGGTTCACAGGGGATTGAACCCTGGCCCCTGTACCTGTCTAAGCAGGCACTTTAGTCCACTGAGCTATCTGGCTGGCCCTTCCATCTCTCTTACAGCCATTCTCCATTGCTGTGCACAGACCACAGTCCTGCTCTGGTTCTCCCAGGATTCTGGCTTGTGGTTAGCTTGGATCAACCTGGCCTTCTTATCTGTTAACAATCTGACTGCAATACTTCACAGTGTTTTATGCAGAAGAAGAGGGAGTGGCAGAAGAAAGGGGGTTACCTTGATGAGGTGTGTTGTGAACCTTGCTGCATGAGCAGCGTTGGCTTGGGCATCTGGGTGTTGCATTGGCAAAGAGACATTGACAGATGGATGTTGGTTACCGGAAGCCGTGGCATGGAGCCAGGGTGCCAGGTGAAACTCTCACTGCCAGAGCATTATCTTCATAGATGACTTTGGCAGCTGTGGCTGGGCTCAGATTCCTCCCTCAAGGGGCTCTTCGATAGTGGGTACTTGGAGTAGGAGGTGCAAGCAATCCAGTTTCCATAGATTCTGAGATTCTTAGAATAGTGGTGACTTTGGTGCTAAGGTGGTGGAAGTGGCTGCAAAATCTTGAACACACAAATGGAGGCCACAAAACTAATCCTGTGACTTCCCCATGGTGATACCTGAGGATAGTTGGTCTACTCAGGGATAGAAATAAAGATATTAAAAGAAATACAAAGGACAAAGGAAAACATTTCCTTTATTCTAAAGTTCATCATGTTGATCAGCACGCAGAAGTAATCTCTAAGACATGCATCATTTCATTTTGATGGTACATGTATGCTAGGAACACAGCACAGCCTGTCTCTTTGGTCAGTTGGTTTTCAAAGGCATTGAAGACTATTAGCTCTAATTTTAATGGAAATAAAGTAATTTTGGCTTGAATTAATTATATTATTCTGCCTTTCATGTCATTAAAGGAAAACCTTGAAATGCTTAACTATCTCAAAAATATTGTTCATGGGCTTATTTTGGAAAATCTGCTTTCTATCAGAGACAACTAGACCTATATTGCAAATCATAGTTTCCAAAGATGATGGCAAAAGTCTCTCCCATCCCACATGCTCTTTGATGTGACTGTGAAATCCCTGTCATCAGTAGTGGGCTCTGTGTTCCCTTTTTTTGAACTGGGATGGACCTCCATGACTGCTGTGATCAATGCAGTATGGCTAAAGTCATCGTATGAAGAAAAACATTACCTTATATGGAGAAGCCAAGTGAAGAAGCCGCATACGTGTATTTTAGCCAATGTCCCTGTTGACTTCCCTGCTGACCACCAGGATCACTCAGACACATAAATATGTCAGATAATTTTACTCTTCAATCACTGATTAACCTTCAGACTTGGAGGGTTAACAGTAGGATACTCGTTCACTGGAGGGAAGAGAAATCTTCTCTGTTGTGCTCTGTTCATGCTCCTGAGCCAATGAATTTGTAAGCATAATAAAATGGCCTTTCAATGCCATTAAGTTTTATGATATTTGCTATGTAACAACAGGTACTAGAATGACATAAAACATCTTTTTACAGTATTTTTTTTTGATAACTCTATGTGTTTTAATAAACCAGTAAAAGAGGGGAAAATGTTGCTTGCTATGTGGAATCCGGGAGACTGTTTTTACCCACTTATTCAGTCATCCATTCATTCTGTGGTGGGGATGCTTAACTTCCCATGTGTTTTCCTTTCCTTCCCTATGACAACAGAACTGCAGTTGGCTGCATTGCTACTGAGCTGGCCTACATTTATCAGCTACCTTTTCTGCTGAGCATTGCCATGTGAAGTGTGAGAACTGATTTGTGTTTGGATCATTTGCAGCTTTGGATTTTAGGTACTTGGGTATGCCCATCCAAGCTCTCTTTTTCTTTCCTATTGACTGAAACCTACCACCTCCAACTGGACTTGCAGGGGAGAGCAATACCCTGGGTCCCTTGGTGACTGTGTCATGCAGAGCCATACTTACTGACATGGAACGTTCATTGCTAATTGTTTTGGTGAAGGAAAGTCATCTGTTTTTAATCTTTAAATTGTCATTGGGTCTTCTTTAGTCATGCAACCTTGCCACAACAGGTGATTCACTGACAAATACGGAACTAACTATAAGGTTCTATGGAAGATAATAGATCTACAATGGCAAGCTTTAAATCTGGGGAATATAGACAAGTAAATTACAATTACAATATGCACCAAGACCTCTGGAAGAGAGATGCATGGTATATTGAGAGTACAGAGTCAGGGGAACTAATCCAGTAAAGAAATGAACAAGAGCTATACCTCAAAAATATTTCTTAGGTAGATATGTGAAGAACAAGACATTCCAAGAAGTTTAGTGAAGAGACTATTGCATTAATCCATTTTATTTAGGAACACATGTGATAGGCCCAGTGAAATCACAAAGAATAATTTTGGGATGATTTTGATTTTGGATTAAAATTCCCAAAATTATGGGTAAGCATGAGCCAAAAATATTGTTTTGTGTTTTCAACCTCTGTTTTGAATTCATAGTCACAACCCAGGAAAGCTCAGCTTATAAAAATATAACTACAGCATGTCTGTTTTGTGAATTCCAAATTGAATTGGTCTGAGAATAGAATGAATCCTTAAAGTTCCAGGATAGTCGTTGGAATATCTAGATTATAATATTTCTGGGTCTACTTGAGTGTGCTTTGGTAACTCATATATGGATCTGATTTATTTCACTTACCAATATAGTCTCTAGTTGTATCATTTATCTACAGTAGACTTAAATTTATCTTTTCTTATAGCTGAGTAATAGTCCACTGTGTAAAAATACCACATCTTTTACAAAAGTTACATTTTTGCTATATAGGTCTTGCTTTATCTTGGTCTTAATCATCCAACAGAAAAATCTAACCATGTGGTATAAAAAGTAAAGCCATATTAATATGCTGAGCTTTAAAAAGCTCAAGTCAACAGCTTCCAACATTACCAGTTCTTCTGATAATCCATTATTATTATGGACTGTTGGACTATATATACAGCTACTTTCTCTTAGTTTAATGAGAAGAAAGATTTGTACTTACAGTGTTTGGACAAGATATCATGTCTGCATCTTGTACTCTGAACAACTTCTATGAAAACAATATGTAATGTATTAATTATTGTAATTGTCCTACTAACCTGTTGTGAATCTGTCTCATTACTATTTCTTTCTCATTAAAATTAACACAAAAATATCACATTCTTTTTATTTGTTCCTCAGTAGATGGGCATTTGGGTTGTTTCCAAAGGGTAACAGAAAGGAGAAAAGAAAGAAAGAAAGAAGGGAAAAATTATATATGTATATACACAGGCTAGATTGGTTAATGGTACCACTGATTTCTGCTGTCTACTGAAAGGAGCAGTTAATGCTTAATTTTTTCTCTCCTTTTAAAATTTTTATAACATTTGGGCCAATTTTGTATGCTTGTATCTGGTATCTGAACAACTGATTTGAAGACAACAATATGCAATTAACAACCATTGTGGAATTAAAAAAAAAAGTGCTAATGAAATTAAAAAAAGATGCCTCACATACATGATACCACAAATGTGGAGCATATCAAAGCATCTGATATTCAGCAGGCTCTTTCATGTTTCATTTTTATATCATTGTCACTGGTGGGCAGTCAAAAGACCTGGGGAGTTTAAAGTAGGGACCTCGTACCCTGTGCTTTCTGTCTTTGCAGTACAAAGCAGACTTCTGAGCTGCTGAATGAAGTTTCATGCCTTTATGGTGGTTGGTGATGGCTTCTATATTTTACTGCTCATATTGGCTCTTTAATTGTAGGTATTCCCTGTGGATCAGCTCATTGATGAAAAGTGGAGCTTTGACAATGATTTACATTTTTTACTATAGAAGAAAGGGAATTTAAAACTATTTTCAACTGAGTCAATTAGGCACAGTTTTGAGTACTATATGATAGTCCTCTTGAAGCTAACATGAGATTAAAATGTTAACTGTGTTTTAAGAAGCAGATCTCTACTTTAACTCATAGCGTATTCTCCCTGAATTTGTTCCTATTAGGCACCGACTGGTGTGATTTCTTTGAAATAGTATACGTGAAAATAAAGAAAAATGTTGTTTGTGATTCCTGATTCCTAGAGCTACATTCAGTTCTTAGTTATCAAGATTGAATAAAACCTTATCACTTATGTTTTGAAAATTGATAAAAAAATATGATAAGAAGACTGATAACTTGTCTTTTAACTTGCATTTTTGGATTATAAATGAGTGACTAAATCTATCACTAGGTTTCAGTTCCTGACTCTTGAACCTATTCACTTTTTATACATTAAAATATCCCACTGATCAGCATGCAGGCCTGGTGAGTGAGTGGAGCCCCAGCAGGGCCCACTGGATCCTCACTCCAGCCAGCACGTAGGCTTGGCGGCGGAGGGCGGGGGGGGAGCGCTATATGTCAGTTCACCAGATCCTCATTCCAGTCAACACGCAGGCCAGGCATGTGTGTGTAACTTCCTCCATCAGACAGGTCTGGTATGGAACCCTGTGGCAGAACTCCCTGGAGAGAAGCTAGAGGCAGGACCAACCCAGCTGATCCAGGAGCAGAACATCTTGCCAGAGTGGTGCAGCAGGTTTACTTCCAAGGGCTACAGCAGGAAGAAGTGGGGCACAGCAGCCAGACCTAAGCCACACCCACCTGGATGAGTTTGAATTTGGTATTGACCTGGTGCTAAGATAAGAACTCTACCAAAGCTCTACTCCAAAGGTAAGAAGATAGTGCACTGCAAAATTACAAACAGAAGGAGCAAAATGAGTCTCAGGCCCAGAGCCCACTCAGAACAAATACAGGAGACAATAACATAGAAGAAATTGGAAATCGCACACATGAAATCTCTGAGATAATAGTGTCTGAAGTAAGAAAAAAAAACAGCTGCGGAAAGGTATAGAGAAAATCAGATCAGAAATAATTTCTGAAGTAAAAAAAAAATGATAACAATAATGAAAGAAGTACTAAGCACTTCTAAAGAAGACACTGATGAAAAAATAGAGAATAGAAAATGATGGAATCTTTGAAGGAACAATATAGGAAAGAAATAGAGTGTATGAAGCAGATTCAAAGAGATAGACAGGAAATTAAAGCCTCAATCACAAGCTGGCAAAACTGTTTCAATGAAAGTGAAAATCGACTTTCAGACCTTAAAACACCATTATAGCTAGTGAAAAGGAAGAAAAGATCTCTTCTTTTTTTTTGGAATTTTTTTTCAAGACTGGGGTTCAAACTCACGACCTTGCTCTTGCCAGGCAGGCACTTGTGCCATGGAGCTATCTCCCCATCCCCAAGAAAAGATCTCTTACAAACAACTAAGATGCAGAAAAAAAATAATTCAACATATTCAAGATGATGTAAAGATGAACAATACAAGACTAATAAGCATCAATGAGAAAGAAGAGATCAATACAAATGATATAAAAAGAATATGGACAGAAGTAATAGCAGAAAACTTCCCAAATATGGGGAAAGAATTTGACATTCAGATAACTGAAGCATATAGAACTCCAAATAATATCAACCCAATTAAAACCACACCCAGACATATAATAATCAAGATCCCAGAAATTCAGCACAGGAGCAGTACATTAAAAACTACAAGAGAAAAGAAACATTACAAATAAAGGAAAACCCGTTAGAATAATTGCAGATTTCTCTTCACAAACCATCAAGTCAAGAAGAGCAAAGTACTTCAAGTCTTGCAAGAAAACAAATTCCCAGCCCAGACTGCTATACTATGCAAAACTCTCTTACAAGTTCAATGGAGAAGTGAAATACTTCCATGACAAAGAACAACTAAAGAATTTCATAATGACAAAGCCAACCCTACACAGGTTACTGACAGATATTCTAGAGAAGGATCAAAATGGCTACAACTCCATGAAGGAAAATGGAAAGAACCCACCAAATAGGGCAAACAATTAAACATGGGAGAAAAAGAGGTATACAAAATCAGTCTTTCAACTATTCTTTTGTGTACAGTAGCAAAATATGTCCATCAGCATATTCTACAAATGTTCCTTCAAGGATTCTGTCATTTTTCTATTCTCTCTCTCTTTTTTTTTTATCAGTGTCTTCTTTAGAGTCACTTAGTACTTCTTTTATTATAGGTATTATTTCTTTTTTTTTTTTACCTCAGAAATTCTTTTGTTGTTATTGTTGTTGTTGTTTTTTTGAGACAGGGTCTTGCTATGCAGTTCAGGCTGGCCTTGAGCTCATTTTTGTAGCCCAGGCTGGTCTCAAACTCACAGTGGTTCTCCTGCCTCAGCCTCCCAAGTTATGGGACTACAGGTGTGTGCCATCATGTACACTTCAGACATTATTTCTGATCTGATTTCCTCTATGTCTTTTCTGCAGTAGTTTATTTACTTCAGATGCTATTATATCAGAAATTTCAGGTGTGTGAATTCCAATTTCTTCTATGCTATTGTCTCCTGTATTTGTTCTGAGACCACATTTTGTTCCTTTTCTTTGTCATTTTGTATAGCCCTGCCTTCTGACCTTTGGTAGAATTCTTACCTTAGCACCAAATTTGGATCTACCAAGTTCAAATTCATCCTGGTGGGTGTGGCTTGGGTCTGGCTGCTGAGTTCCACTTCTTCCTGCTGTAGCCCTTGGAGTTGAACCTGCTATGCCACTCTGGCAAGATGTTCTGCACCTAGATCAGCTCTGTAGGTCTTATCTCTAGTCTCTTTACAGAGAATACTGTGACAGTTTTCCACACTGGGCCTTTGTGATGGATGAAGTTCCACTCACATGCCAGGGTTTGTTGCTGGGTGAAATGAGTTTCTGGTGGGCCCAGGGTGATCTCATTCCTGTACCAGGCCTTGTTGCTGGGTCAAATGAGTTTCCAGTAGGCCAGGGCTATCTCACTCACACACTGGGCCTGATTGCTGGGTTGAATGATTTTCCGGTGGGCCCTGGGTGGTCCCACTCACATGCTGGGCCTGGTTTCTCTCTTCCATTGACTTTATATTAGATCTTCATTGTCTTTTACACACACACACACACATATGGAATATATATATATATATATATATATATATATATAATATATATAATATAATATAATATAATATAATATAACCTGACATAATATTGATATGGTCTTGTAGATATCTTCAATGATGTTTTATTATTTTATTTTCAGAACCAGGGATTAAACTCAGGCCCTTGCACTTGCCAGGCAAGCACTTAGTCTATTGCTATCTCCTCAGCCCCTTCAGTGACCTTTTAAATGGGTTCATCTAATATAATTATATTTTACATAGTCTGCATAACTACCATTTTGAGAGCTCTTTATTGTTTATCCAGAGCCATACAGTAACTTCTCTTACCTTCTGGATTATGGTCTTTGTGATTTTCTATATGCTATGTCTGAATCTATATATTAGAATCTATCTCTATATCTATGTCATCTATATCTTTATCTATATCTATTTGTATTTTTATAGAAGAGTCTACAAGGTGTTCAGGGTTTCACTACTAGATTGGACTTGTAGTGATTTGCCTTTTTACAGCCTTCCAAGGGCTGGGATTACAGGTGCTTGTCACCCTGCCCAGACTCAATTGCCATCTCAGCACTCCCTGGGCATGAGGCCGGCACAGCAGACCAGGGGATTGAACCCTGGACCCTGCTCCTGCTTGCAGGTGTTTTAATCCACTGAGCTATTTGGCTGGCCATAATTTTGAGTTTGTATGAGTGGAAAATATTCTACTTTTACTTTTCAAAGGTATGTTTGATAAGTATAAAATTCAATGAGGGGTGATTTTTTTAAGTCCTTTTAATAAATTAGTCTAGTTTCTTAAAAAAAATCCCCATTGAGCAATTAATTAGAAAAGTAGAGGAGATATGACTGAATCCGAACCCAAGTCAGTGAAATAAGCCACATATAATAAACCTCTCATATCCTGATTTTTATGATAGTACCACACTGTTTTTAATTCATTTGGTCTTATAAGTTTTAATGCTTGATTGGGATTGAATATCCTTGAAGAGTTTTGTATAAAACCCCTTTGGGCTTGTGCTAGACCAGTATCAACCTTAAGATACAGTTCGTAATGAAATCATTGTGGTTCTTTTGGCAAAAAATGTAGGCATAGTCAGGGGCCAAGGGGGAATTTCTTCTACTTTCTTCCTATCTGTGGAACCATTTTCAGTGGGGCTGTTGTTCTTTAGGGTGTTCTTGCAGGGATCTTAAGAAGGGTAGAATTTTTAATTTTTAAAGTTGTTGCAAAATTTTTCATTTTTGCTACATGTTGTCATAAGATTGGAGGAATATATTAGTCACTATCAGAAGTCCAGTAGTATTTTACAAATTGTTTATCTAGCATGTGATTAGGTTCTGAAGGTACAAAGACCAATCAAGGTGATTAGAGTCATGATAAAGACCAAGATCTTCATTAAGATGCAGTCTTTACCTTTGAGGAATGGGATTTGTTATGCTCTCTCCCTCTGTAGTGCAGAGATTCTACTACAAACCTGGGATTAAGGGGCTGATGAGTTTTCTTTAAATTTCCTTCTTTGTTTCACAGGAGAAGTTGAGTGTGACTTCAGACATTCTGTGTGTAGAAGGCTTAGCTCTAGAAGGTTTAGAGAACCTATTTCCTATGATCTATGTTATGGCTTGTGTCTAGTAGTCCCCTCAAAGCATCTTGTAGTCATAGAGTGGCTTCTAGAGTTTGTGATTAATTTTTGATTCAATAGTAGGATTATGGGTGTGCTATTCTCACTTTGGGGTGGGTAATCTGCATTACACTGTAAGGAGCAGAGAGAGGCTGGCACGCTGCTGCAACAGAGTTCTCTGTCTCCTTATGATAGAGTAGCCACCATGTTTGAGCATTCCTGAGCTATCCTATCTACATGGAGTGTGCCCACTGATGACTCATGCTCACATCTACATGGAAAATGAGACAGTATCCTATATGCACAATTGGTAGGTCCTTGCCCATGGAGAAAATGGTGGACTGAACACCAAACATTACAAAAACCTCAGTGACTATAATAATAATGATTATTTACATAAAAGTGTCAGTATAGCTTTTTATATCATGCTTTATTTTTATCAGTACATGTTGCCATTCATAATGTTTATATTCCTTTAGTGAAGTTGGCACATGTACATAGCATATCTTCCCTTTTTCCTTCCCTTTCTTCTCTCTCCCTTCCTAGATCTCTTAATCCCTTTCCCATTTGAGAAAGATTTCTCTTCCTACTTCCTATGATCTATGTTATGGCTTGTGTCTCATAGTCCCCCCCCGCCCCAAAGGATCATGAAGTTGTAGAGTGGCTTCTAGAGTTTGTGATTAATTTTTGATTCAATGGTGGGATTACGGGTGTGCTATTGTCACCCTGGGGTGGGTAATATGCATTACACCATAAAGAGGGGAGAGAGGCTGGCGAGCTGCTGCAGCAGAGTTCTCTGTCTCCTTATGATGGAGTAGCCACCATGTTTGGGTATCGAATCCTCCATATCCATTCATCTGTTGATGGACACATCACTACCTCTGAGTTTTAGCTCTTGATATAAAATACTTGATAGTTGTCTTTATTCCTCCTCTTCCACCCTTATCATCTGATTGCATTATGGTTTGTGTTGTAATTCTCTGCCAATTATGCTTGCTTCTAAGGATGGACTGCTATTTAATAGGGGAGGTTTGGTGAGGCCAGCTATGGGAGGTTCCACAGTAGAAGGACTGATACTATTAACTAGGACTCAAGTGGAAAAAACTGAACCTGAACTAGGGAAGGCAGAAAACAGGACTTGGCAGCCAGTGCAGCTGAAAAAGGCAGAGTGGAATCAGCAAGAGGGGTGACTAGAACCAGATGCTGGATACTGTGATGGCTCCATTCATTGCTTTGTGAGCTTTGCTGATTCTGAGCTTGATACTCAGAGGCCTTCTCTTGTGGTGGGAGTCAGGTTGCTGACATTCCAGTGTCATTTATTTACACTTATCAGACAAGAGAGGATAGGTCTTTTATTCCTCAGCTGAAATCTGAGAAAAACTCAGGATGGAATTTAAGCTGGCAGGACTTCAGCCACATGTCTACTCCTGGGCCAATGACAGTGACCAAAGCCACTTTGTAACTGGCCTGATTGGATCATGTTCCCTCATCTTGGTACATGTTGGAAACATCCATTAGAGCCACATGGTTTAAAAAGCATTCTGAAATGCTGTCCGGGGGGCCTATTTTAATAGATTTTTTTCTTTGAAATTTTCCTCTTTGTTTCCTTCTATACACGTTGTTATGGTTTATGTCTAGTTGTCCCCCCAAAGCCTCATGCAATCATGGGGTGGGGACTACTAGAATTTGAGACATGAGTCATGATCCACTAGGATTATGTGTTACAATTGGTTCCTCCCTGGAGTATGACCTGGGCCTGCCTAGGATATGATCGGCTCCTCCCTAGAGTGGGATCAAGGGCCCATCCTGGGGTGTGA
>PVKN010031635.1:0-12441 GCA_004027915.1 Capromys pilorides | reverse complement strand
TGCTGGAATTACAAGCATGCACCACTATGTCTAGCTTGACTTTGATTATTTATGACTGAATGTTTGCTAAACAGCAGAGCCCCCACATAATACCTTTAGGGGTGCTATTGCAACAGGGTAAAATTAGACTCATTGCCAATATGCATGTATTAAACATGAAGCCCCTGTCCTGTGGCTGCCTGACAGAAGGGGCAAGTGTGTCCACCTGGCAGAAAGAAGATACCTGACTTGGAAGTGATGAAGAACCCATAAGCACTGTGCAGTTACTGAAAACATGAACAGCTCCCACAGAAAACTGAGCAGAAAAATTAGGATAAGATGGTCGTGTTTCACAAACAATACCCACAGTGCAGACAATTTTCCTAGGGCTGGGTAGGCAGGAGAGAAAAGCTCCTTTGTTTGTCATTCTTTCTTTTATTGTCAGAAATTAAGAAGCATGCAAGGAGATAGAATACTCAGATGAAATTACGAGGTATTCAAATGTTGAAAAGTTAAGTCTTTTCCCCCAGCAAAATTACTAGCTGAAGACATTATTGTTTGTGGTGTTAAATGGGTTTCATAACTAATATAGGATGTGACTACATTCATAGTAGTGTGATCATTTTAATTGTATTTCCTGACTCCTATATGTTTAATTGGCAACTTTTAACACTGCATTAAACATAAAGTTCCAATATTATTAATATGAAATGCTCATATCCCCTTGTGCTTGTGATTATAGTTTGCTTATCATTCCTGAATGTTGCATTAAGTCTATTTAAAAGCTATCCCAAGAGATCTTTGTATGTTTACTGCATTAGAAGAAAAACAGATGTTCTCATTTATTCAGAGAGATAATACAATTTACGTTGTATATGAAGCTTGTTGAGAACCACTTAGTGATTTTTTTATGTAGCCAGGGGATAAGAAATCCATAGCATCCAATAGTGTGTAATGCTGTAAAATGAGGACACATGCCAATCACGTTCTACAAATGCAAACAAATGTATTAAAAGCATGTTTCCTCCTTGAGGGAAGGAAAACAAAACTGTATTTGAGTCACACTCACAAAGTAGAACTGACCCACGTCATTGGCAGAGCATTCCTAACAGCCCCCTCCTTCAGCCAGCACTTGTCCACAACCCTGCTTACCAAAGACAAGCAACGAACCGTGTCACAGCCAAAGATGACCCCAGATAATCAAGATAGACTGAAGAAAGAACATTCACTAATCAGTGTTTGATTCTTAGAAATTCCCTAACCAGGCTGGTTATTTTACAGAGCATTGTAATGAGCTTAGTTCTCTGAAATCTACTGCTGTAGATAAAAAGCAAGGAAGTAAGAGAAATGAGAATAAGATATGAAGGCATTTGTTGAATGCAGTTAAATGCATACAGCAGTATACAAATGATCATATTTAACCTTTGTAACAATCTCATGAAGAGATATTATTGCTCCCACTTCACAGGCCAGGATACTGAGTCTGAGAAAGGTCATACAGTGAGCATGTAACAAATCCAAAATCTTAATCTAGAGAGTTGTTGCAACAATAACTGTAGTTACTAACATTTATCAAATGCTTTCTACATGTACTTTTATACTGTCCTGAGTACTCTACATCACTGATGATCCTTAATTTTTACAAAAGACATTAAGTAGCCTCCATTATTTTCTCCTCACTAAGGACGAGGTTTAGAAAGTGCAGAAACTTTGCCACCATCACACAGCTCTCTGGCAAGAGAGAGAGGATTCTGGCCCTGGTTGCTGAGATGCCTAAGTCTGTAAGGTTTTGCCACAGCCTATTACCCTGACAAGGGAAGAGGACAGCAGAAACAACTGCAACTGTAAGAGGTGACAACATTATGGTAAAAGAGAAAATTCCTTTAGAAGCAGCTAGAACACAAAAATTAAAGCTTTATATGCTGGGGCATCTAAAGGATACTGCTGTCATTCAAGATGAGAAATTGGAATTTGAACCACAGGAGACTGCAAGATGCATGCCCACATGATCTAAGGGATTGTGAGACAGGGTGGCTGTCGGAGACTGCTTCCACAGTGCAAGTTATTAGGGACCTTGACAGTGTACCTCAGTCTCCCACGGAGCATGATGAGAAAGAGCAAGACACAAAATGGTAGGGTAGCAGGGAGCTGGGCTGGCCACTTGTTCACAGGAAACAAAAGGCCAGGAGACAGTCAGAACCTTGGCATTTATTGATCACTGGAGAAAATTGTAGCTGAATGCCCTGGCGGAGTAGCTAGGTAGGCAAGGCTTGTAACAGGATGCAAAACATTCCTACAAAAGGGATAAAACAGCAAGATTTGAATTATGGTTAATGGGCTGTCTGCCTTGTAGCCAATTCTGAAATGGAATTCTCCTTCTGGAGTCATGCAGGCCTCAGCAGAGATATTATCTCACATCTGAGCCCCCATGAGATCACAGCTCAGCTACCTGAGCTCCACCATGGCCCTTACTGACAAATAATGCTAGTCCATTATCAGCCTCTGCTTTCATGAAGATTAGCACATGGCCTCAGCCAGACTCACTAATTACACTAAAAGCCAACTTAGGGAAGCCCCTCTACACAGCCTGTACTGCTCACACGTAAGCACAATCACACTGGGTCTGTGGCAGTCCTCCACAAATGTGTGAGTAGCCAGTGGACTCTGACACATGCAGGGGAGAGGGCTATCATGGCTTCCCTAGTCAGGGGTTTTCTGGGAGGCTGGGGGAGCCACAGGCTGGAAACTGCATTGGGAAGCTAGGACTACGCCATCTCACCTCCTGGTGTAACCTAATCTCCAGTGTGGACCCCAACTTTTCGATCCTGAAGCTGGGGACTATGGAGAATAAAAGCCTTGCTTGCAGAAAATCCAGTTCCCACAATGTCAGGCATGAGGGAAATGTTTGGAAAGTTCACTTAGGTCACTGAGCTTGCAGTACATGGAGTGAAAGTTCCTAAGGGCATGGAGTAAGGGCTTGGAAAGAGGAGAGGAAGGAACAACTACCAATCACATGCAAGGAAAGAAGGGCTGAGCAATGCTCACTGAAAAGAACGTAACCCTGCCCAGAGGATTATAAATTCAAGCCCAGCCTGTGCAACTTATTGACTTAGCAAGACTCTGCCCCAAAATAAAATACAGAAGACCTAGAGCTTTAACACAGGGTAAATGTCCTGGGTTCAATTCCTGATACCATGCGGAGGGAAGGAGCATTAACTCCCCCTCAAAAAAAAAAAAAATGTGGCTTTCACTCAGAGGTTTTGGGAGGTGAGTGCTAAGCCTTAGAATGTCTTCCTAATGAGATGGACATCTGTACTTGCCTGGGGGCATTGGGTCACACTGACAGTCTAACACTGTGTGATTAAAGTAGGGACTTTGGGGTCAAGTGTCAGCTGAGAGTGTGGAGAATTTCTTCCTTGCCATGATATCCTGCCATGTCCACTTCACATACACATATCCCAGGCCTAAGAAGAGATGCATGTGTGGTAAATGATGCTCATATAGCAAAACCCCACAGAAGGCCATGGACCCTAAAGCTCACTGAGCTTCCCTAGTTGGCAATACAGACGCCTCCTGATTTACAATGGTTCCACTCATGATGCTTGCACTTTGTGATGGTGCAAATGCAATCTACATTCCATGGAAACTGTGCTTCAGATTTTCAGTTTTGATGTTTTCCCAATGTGCAGTGCAATCCTCTCTGCAGATGCGAGTGGCAGCAGTGACCTCGGCACCAAGTCAGTCCCACAACCACCGGGGGAACCTGCCAAAGCTGCAGCATACTGTGTGGCTAGGTGAAGATGCTTGGCAGGTCAGGTGGTGAAATGCATTTTCAGCTGACTGTAGGTGTGTCGGGACACAACCCCGCTGTAAGTCCAGAAGCATCTGTTCTTGCTATGTGTCAGGAAAGCCGTGCTGCCCTGAATACCCACCATCTTCACCTTGGCCAGCACAATAAGGCAGAGCCATATTCACAGAATCACTGGGATAGTAATAGACCTAATATATATCAAGAACAATAAATTTGCCAAGCATTATAATCAGTGTTCTGCCTCCCACAGCTCATCTAATATAAACCAAACCCCTGTAATTGCTACTATAGTTATGGTCTTTTTTCTGGATGATGAAATTGAAGCTCAGAGAGCCCCTGTACTTGGCAATTTGTACAACAAGTTAAAACTTTGTCCTCAACACCTGATCTGTCCAATTTCAGAATCAGAGAACCTTACTGGCCAGCAAGCTTAGGCAACTAGTCCAAGCCTATCAACCCAGAGAAGGAATGAGTTAGCAAACCCAAGAAAAGCACAGGCCACCTACATGTTGTGATGTACCAGAACCATGGAGAAATGTCTGAGAGCATGGACTCTCACAACCTGACACAGCTCAGAAGGAGAGTACAGCATGATATTTAAGTGAAACATAAGGTCCCAGGTCCCAGGTCCCAGGAACTGGCTTGTTCACAAGTCAGATGAGCACTTTGGCCCTAAATTTCCTAAAGGGAACCAGAAACTTTAATCTTAAATGCAGACATTCCACCAAGTGTAAGGGCACAAAGTTCCAACAACAACACCTACTAATATTTCCTAAGTCCAGAACCTTCTCCTGATTTTTCCCTCCTAAGGTGCAGAAGATGTTCTAAGTTTTCCATGAGCTTCTGAACCCCACCTCCAGCCTTCTACCTGAAGGTTAGCACATCCATCCCTTTCCCTCATGCACATTCAGCCTGTGTGCTTTGAAGAGCAAGAGCTGAGTGTTACCCCCACAAGGCTGCATTCAGGGACAGCACAGTTATTTAATGCAGGGAAGAGGAAGACTCCCTTAGATGTTTCTTGGGAATCTGACCTCATAATTGAGAAATTTATTTTAAAAATTTATAAGAAATTTGAGTCAAAAGTCAATGAAGTTGCAAGTGGATTCTGGCACTTCTCCAGGTGTCCAATGCTGCTCTGGACCCTCAGCACTTAGAACAACTGGTCCTCTAGAAGACCTAGAGGATCAGCTCTTCATTGTAGAAACCACAGTAGAACAAGTACACACTCAGTACACACCCACCACATGAACACAGCCAACACACCTCCAACACATACTCAACAAGCAATACATGTACAAACATACATATACACACAACACACATCCATACAACATCTAGCAGATACTTGTAAAAAAGATGCACACAGCCCAACACTGATGGCTTATAAGTTCCGATACTATGTAGTGTCTGAAGATTACATTCAGAAGGTTTTAGATTGCCCTGTGTAAGCCAAGAAGAGTTATAGTCAAATGTGTCTTTGTTTCATTGACCTCCTGGACCCTACAATACCCTAGTTCATTATAAGACAAGCTCTCCATAGCTCTTGTAACATTGTGCATATGGACAGGGCTTCCTATTTCCAGCTACCAGAGCTCTGAGATAGAGGTGAAGGTGAAAGAATTAGGATTATAGAGCTACACCCACTGAGGCCAGTGCTTCTTCAGCCTGGATTCTACCACAGCTGACACCTTCATCTGCACGTATCCAGATGACAGGAGCAATATTTGTATCTTTTCAAGGGTCTCATGTCCCACCAGTCTTGTCTAGAACAAACACATCCAGACAAGGCTGGGAGTGCCTGTGGCTTTCTACTTGGGAGGTAGGATCAGTGCAACCCAGGCGACAGAAGTAGCAAGTTACCTCACTGACTCATTTCCTTGTACTGTGCAGGAGGAAGTGGTGTAGGCTCAGGTTTAGACCATGCTTCCTCTTTCCCAATGACTGTAACACTCCACTTGGCCTATCTTCACAGTGTTCCACTCCAAATCTCTAGGCCCCAGATCCTGAGCCTCTTCGCCTGCTTAGGAAATGAATGCCTCCTCCATCACCACCAGTACTTCCACTGCTCCTTCCCAGAGAAGTTCTTCCTCGGTTCTTGAGAAATCCATCTTCTCAGGTTTTATCCAAAAGTATGTGGAGCTTCCCCGCTGCCCAACCTTTGCCAACTCAGATAGGCAAAGACATCAGCAAAACGGAAGGTAAAAAGGAATATTTGATTCTCATGTATCCATGGCTGGAGGAAAGCTGACCTTAGACACATCCAGAGACAGGACCCAAATGCCCTCAGGATGTGCCCTGCCTGCAACTCTGTGTCTCTGTCAGCTTCTTTATTTCCACCTAGATCTGAACTCCAAGGCAAACTCTCTGGAGATGGTGGGAACTTTACACATGCTCAGATTCCCCAGGGGAGAGCCATGGTGAACATCTTCAGTTGTTATCTGGAGACATACCTTGTCTAATGTGACATGAAAAAACATGTTTCTTCTGATAACGTTTTTTATTCATGATCCTTATAAAGTAAAAATCTTGGCATCTTGGGTTGTCTTATCTTAGAACTCCAAGATATGTCTTAAGCATTATTACCAGCTTAATTGTGTCTCCCAAAAGACATTCAAATTCTAACCCTGAAACCTCAGAATATACCTTATTTGCAAGCAAAATCAATGCAGATCTGATTAGTTAAAATGAGGTCATTGCATCTTCACTAGACTAAGATGGGCCTGGGGCCAGTATGACTAATATAAAAGGAAACACAGAAGCAGGCACCCTGGAAAAATGCCAGATGATGATGGATGCCAAGACAGAAGTGATGCGTCTGTAAGTCAAGGAATGCCAAGGATTACTGGCAACACCAGAAGCTGGGAAACAAGCATGGGGCAGAGTCTCCCCAGAACCATCAGAGAAATGACCCTGATGACTTGACTTGGGCTTCTGGCCTCCAGAAGTTGTAAAACATAAATTTCTGTTGGGTACATCCTTCCAGGAAACTAATACAACAGCCCAGATAGGCGACATCAACTCAGACTGATTCTCTATGACCTTCGTGTTTCCCTACAGAAGACATATATGTTCCAATTTATCTCACCAAAGTGGAAAATTGTCTGGTTGAAGCCAGTAATGCTTTTTCCTAGCCACTGTCATCCAGTTCAGTGTTGAAGAATAGGATAGCATTAAGATGAAGCAAATGACTATGCAGCAGGCAATGTGAATGGACTGACAGATTCTACAGGTCAGAAGGGACAGTGTCCACACTGGAAACGTGAGGCTGCTCGAGTCACCATAAGACCCACATCAGCCACCATGTAGGAGTCTTTTCCCCTGGCATTAAGCAAATGACAATGCATATTCTGAGCTGTGTGTTTTGCTCACAGACATCCATAGGAGCTAAGCATATGCCATCATGTGTTCTCTGGCTTTGAGTTTCTAAGATACTGATTAATTAAAGATATTAAGGAGATAATTATTGTGCAGAGATTCAAAATGTACAAATATCTTTAATAGTCTAAGTAACAGACTATTGTCTATACTGCAAATAGAGTTGGCCTGTAAAATGCACAACACTCAATTAAATTTTAATTTGGGGAAAATAATAAGTTTTAGCATCTCTCAAGTACTGGATGTCTTTTTATCTGCTAGGCCTGGAAACCCTATTGCAGAGCTGCTCTTGGGTTCTAACACTGCACATTAGATGTAATGCCTGAAGGTGCAGGCCATAGTGAAGTCCCTTCATGGTACCACTGAAATGTCACATTCCAATAACCCCCAAAATGCCTGGCATAGTGAGGTGTATTATGACATGTCACCTATTCAGAGAGATAATTGGGAACCTTGATTTGCTAATGTTGTGTCCCAGAAGAGTGGAGGGAGGAGGAATCCTTTTGCCAACCTCACACACACATACAATGTGCAACTGTCAAAATGATGGAACTGTGGAAAACACACAAAATCAGTAGCATGAATGCCTATATCTAAGTCACTTTTTACTTTAGCAGGAGCACCACACACACACAAACCATAACACAGAATTTCAAGACAAAACAGAAAGTGCTCTATCACCTCTGCCTCCACACAAGCTCCTCTCCAGATTTTATTGATTTCATCTCCAGCAATGGACCTTACTTTCAAAGAAAGTCCACAGGGAGGTAGGTCACACTGTGAGTGGGGGGACTGTGAACGTTCTGCTGATGGAACTCATACCCTACTTTATTCAGATCCTCTGTGAAGCTGAAAGGCTCTGATCTAACATTAACAGAAGCAGGGGCTGGCGAGATGGCTCAGTGGTCGAAAGCACCTGCTTAGGCAGCCACAGGGACAGCGGTTCGATCCCTGGCACCACATGCTGTGCCAGCCCCACACCCAGGGCAGGCTGAGCTGGTCAGAACACAAATAAATAAATAAATAAAATAAAATTAAAATATATATAAAGAACATTAATAAAAGCAAATAGCCATAAAATATGTTCTTGTTATTTCTATCTTTGTTCTTTTCTTCTACCCTAAAAATATATCTGAACTACAGAGTAGTAGTACAGAGTATGGAATCAGTCTATGCCAGCCCCATATTGTAACATAGATAGGTGTAGTGAGACAGACTCTCTTGCAGCTACAAGGGTTGATTCTAATTTGCCCAAGCTAATAGGTAAAAAACATTTCTTTGTGTCAGTAATAGATTCTTTAATGTCATTAACTCTTGGCAGTTCTCTGAAAAGTGCCACCTTGAAAATATTCATCTACAGTGAATATTCAACTAGGAAGTGGCCAGGTAATTCGTTCTGGTCATGATATACTGGTGTGTGGAATTCTGGTTGGGGCTATTAGAAGATTTTGTGCTATCTTTACTTTTGTGATTTTCATTTTCTTCTGCTAAAAGAACACAGAGTCCAAAAGAGCACCATCATCCTGCTTTCTTCCTCCTACTAGAAACTAAAATGTGATGTCAAAGGTCAATCAGCCATTTTGCTATCTGGAAACAAAATTTATATCCTAGTGACAGTGGAACAGAGAGCTATAAGGAACCTGGGTTGTTTTTTGTTTTCATTTTTTTTTTAAGAGGAAAAAAAATCCAGAATTTTAAAAGTTAATAGGATGGTAACAAAGGTTAATACATTGCATATTGTTATCTTTAAATTAGTTACTCAGAGTACAAGACACTGGCATTTAATTGCCCAAACAATATTAGCACAAAGGTTTCTTTTCAATTAACTGAAATTAGTAATATAACCATTATATATATATATATATATATATATATATATATATATATATATATATATGAGAAGGGTTCCTTTTTATCCACAGTCTCACCAGCATTTGTTATTGGTTGATTTCTTGATTAAAGTCATTCATTCCAGGGTGAAGGGGAATGTCAGAGTTGTTTTAATTTGCACCTCTCAAATGACCAATGATGTTGAACATTTTTTCATATATTTATTTTTGTTTATATTTCTTCATCTAAGAAGTGTGCCTTCAGTTCAGATGACCACTTTTGGATTGAGTCTTTAAATTTGGAGGTGTTCGATTTTTATTTTTAGTTCTTTTCATGTTCTCAGTAGTAATCCTTTAGGGAATAGTTACAAAACATTTTTCTCACATTATTAGTTGTCTCTTCACTCTGATGGTGGTTTCTCTTGCTACACAAAAACTTTTTAATAAAATGAGAACCCCAGTTGCTAATTCATTTCATTATTTCCTATATGATTAGGAATTTGTTCATAAAATCTTTGCCTACACCAGTATCTTCAAAAGTTCTACCTCTTCTCTCTTCTAGATTAAATGTTTCTGTTTTAATATTTATATCTGTCATCCATTTCAATTTTAGTTTAGTTTATGATGAAAGATATGAGTCTAATTTCAGTTTTAGTACATGCAGAGCCAGTTTTTCCAGCACCATTTATTAAAGAGGCTATCTTTATTCCAATGAATATGTTGGGCACTTTTGTCAAAGATAAGGTGGCTGAGTTATATTTGACATTGTTTCTGTACCTTCTAATCTGTTCCACTGATCCTCAGGTCTGTATTTTTGTACCATGCTGGTTTTTCACAGCAGCTTTGTACTATAATTTCAAGTCAGGGATTGTTATGCCCCCTGTCTTGCCTTTGTCACTCAGAATTCCCTTTACTACTCTGAGTCTTTGCTAGCTCCAAGTGAATTCTAGGATTTTTTCTCTAATTTTGTGAGATATGCTACTGGAAGTTTGATTAGAATTGCATTAAACAATTTTGGAAATACGGCCATTTTCACTATATTGGTTCTTCCTATCTAACAGCAAGGGATATCTTTCCAGTTTTTTATATGCTCTCCAATCTCCTTTTTCAGAGTACAATAGTTTTCAATGTAAAGGTCTTAACTTTTTTTGTTGATTGATTCCTAGATATTTTGTTGTTTGGGATGCTATTGTGAAAAGTGTTGTTTCCCTGATTGTTCTTTCAGTGAGTTTGTTACTCATGTATAGGAAAGCTATTGATTTTTGGGCATTGATTTTGTATCCAGCTACTGAATTTGATTACTGAATCTATAAGTCTTTTGGTAGAGGTTTTGGGCTTTCTTATGGAAAGTGCCATGTCATCTATGAATAATAATAATTTAACTTCTTCCTTTCCTATCAGTATTCCTTTTAATTCTCTCTTGTGTAATTGTTCTGGCTAAAATTTCCAAAACTATAATGAAGAAGAATGGTGATATTGGATACTCTGTCTTGTTCCTGGCTTTAGAGTGAAAGCATTAAATATTTGTCTATTTAGTACAATATTGCCTATTGTTTACCATAGATAGCTTTTATCACTTGAGGTAAAGACCATCTCTTCCAAATTTCTGTATGTTTTTTAATCATGAATGGGTATTGGACTTAGTCAAAACATTTTTTTCTGCATGATGATGACATGATTTTTGTCCATGACTCTGTTAAATGGTGTATGTTTATTAATTTGCATAGGTTGAACCATCTTTGCATCTCTGGGATGAATACTAGCTAGTTATGGTATATAATTTTGATAATTTTCTGAATTCTGTGTTATAGTATCCTGAGAAATTTTGAATCAGTGTTCATTAGGAAGTGTAGAGAACTCTTGCTTGTGCTTGCAGAAGTTTATATTTGTAGTCCCATGGACAAGCTACCAAAGGCTCATCCAGTTAATTCTAATCTACCACTTCCAGGTAACCCATGGCAAGAATAAAGACACTAAGATATATTTGTAGTTTTGGGAAGCCAAAAGGTCCTAAGTCCAATCATGATGATGACTATATGAAACAAAGGCCTCAACCCATGGCCTAACCTGGGTTTCATTCATTCATGAGGATGAGTGACTGCAAGAATGGCAGTAAGCAGGTGAGTGCCATAAGGCGGGCTATGTAGGAGGACTGCATTTACCTCTGCCCCATGCAGAGAGAAGAATAAGCAGAGACTAATCTGCACTACACAACTGAGATAGTATCTAATATTTTGGAATCAGTGCTTGAACTTTGATGTGTAATCTTTCCAGCACCAGGTAATCATAGCCTCCATCTCAAGGCTCAATTGCAGCTGACAGCATGGAACATTGGCTCTTCATCCCATCTCAACCTAGCTCACACTAGGGAGAAGCAAGTGGGGGTTCTAGGGAAACGTGCCTGCTGTCTCTAAGGACCATTACCAGCACATTGGCTAGACCAACATCCATTGCTTAAAGCCAGTTTAAAAGTCCTAGCCAGCTCTGTACATAGAAATAGTCAAGCTCAGCCAAAATGGAGACAATTGCTCTTCATTCAAGGGGAGTCACCCAGGTGGTCTTCCACAGTAAGACTGGCCTGTAATTCTCTTTCTTAGTTAGTTTCTCCAATTTTAATATCAGGATAATACTTGCTTTCAGGAATAAATTCAGGAGTATGGCTTCACTTTTCATTAATGATTTCAAGAAGTATTGGTGTTAGTTCTCTAATTTTCTGTAGAATACAATCATGAATCCATCAGAGTCTGGGCTTTTCTTTGTTGATAGTTTTTTAATTATATGTTCCATTTCATCGCTTTATATTTGTTTAGGATTTTTATTTCTTCATGGTTAAACTTTGGTAATTCATATGTATCTAGTAATTTATCCATTTCTCCTATATTTTATCTTATTAGAACACAAGTTTTCAGGCTGGCCAAGTAGCTCAGTGGATTAAAGCATGTGCAAGCAGGTGCAGGGGCTAGGATTTCGATCCCTGGTCCTGCCATGCTGGCCCCAACCCCAGGGTGCACTGAGACTGCGACTGAGATTGGGTGTGGTGACGTGCACCTGTAATCCTAACTCTTGGTGGATCACTAGAGGTCCAATCTAGTAGCGAGCCTCTGCACACCCTGTAGACCCTTCCCTAAAAATACAAAAAATAGGTAGATAAATAAATAAATACAAGTTTTCAAAGTAGGTACAGACAATGTCCTGGATTTCTGTAGGGTCTATTATGATTTCCTCTTCTCATTCCTAATTTGTGGATTTGAGTATTTTCTTTCCTTTTTTTGACAAATCTTTGCTTATTTTATTTAATCTTTCAAAGAAAAAACTCCTCGACTCATTGATTTTTCATATTTTTCTTTCTTTTTAGTCTCCAAAGCTTAATTTATGCTCTGATCTTTATTGTTTCCTCCCCCATACAAGCTTTCGACTTAGCCTCCTCTTCTTTTTCTAGAACCCCAT
>PVKN010031634.1:0-12434 GCA_004027915.1 Capromys pilorides | reverse complement strand
TTTCTGGTGTACTTACTTATAAGGTGCATTCTATAGTTGCTGGATACAGTGTTCTAAAAATGTCAATTAGTAAAAATTAATTGATACTGCTCTTGCAGTGTTCTATATATTAATTTCTTGCCTAGTTTGTTCAGTCAGTTATCAGAATGTTAAAATTACCAGTAACAACTGTATACTTATTCTCCCTCAATTTTGTTAGTCCTTTATTCAGTTTTTTATTTATTTATTTTGTATTTTTTTCTTTACTTTTTTATTAGTACATGATCGCAGTATACAATGTTGCATGCTTTGTGGGGAATTGGTACATACACATAGCCATCTTTTTTGTTTTGATGTATTTATTTTTTAATTTTTTATTTGTCTGTATTTTAGGGAAGAGTTCACAGGGTGTTCAAGGTCTCACTAATAGATCAGACTCATAGTGATTTGCCTGTTTACAGCCTCCCAAGAGCTGGCATTACAGGTGTAGGCCACCATGCCCAGTCTTAGTTGCTGTCTTAGCATGCCCTGGCAACAGGGCTGGCACGGCAATCCCGGGGAATCGAACCCCCAGCCCCTGAGCCTGCTTGCAGTTGCTTTAAACCTTATTTATTTGTGTTATGGCCCACTCAGCCTACTCTGGGGTGGGCTGGTGCAGCATATGGTGCTGGGGATTGAACCATGGTCCCTGCAGATGCCTAAGTTTGCCTAAGCAGGCGCTTTAGACTGCTAGCTATCTTGCCAACCCTACAGGTGCTTTGATCTGCTGAGTTATTTAGCTGGCCCTGTTTTTATGTGTTTAGTAGAGAGTCTCATTATGCAGCTTGGACTCGAAGTGATCCTCCTATTTTCAGCCTCCCGAGTGCTAGGATTGCAGGTGCTTAGTCTGCTGAGCTATCTCGCCAGCCCCCACATACCATGTCTTAGTTCCTTTCTTTATCCCCTTCCCTTCCATTCTCTTTCACCTCTCTGTATCTCTTGGTCCTCTTCCCTTTTCCTGTTGCTACACTCCCTATCTACTATTATTTATCTTTTATTTTGTTTTTTAGTTCATTTATAACTTGGGTTTAATCATACAAAAGAAACCATGTAATGTCATTTAAGTTAGTGTGTCTGATTTATTTCACTTAACATTATGGCCTCAAGGTCAAATCCATTTTCCTACAGGTGACTTAATTTTTTTTGCCATTTACTATATACATAGCTTGTGTTATGTTTTCTTGATATATTATATATATATTTTTTTTCTCTGTGAAATCGCTAACATTGTGAAGTACCTTTTTTTTGTACATAGTGCAGGGTCTACAGGGTCTCACTATGTACATTGGATTCATAGTAATTCTCCTATTTTCAGCCTCCCAAACACTGGGATTACAGGTACGTGCGACCACACCCAGACTCAGTCACCATCTTAATGTGCCCCAGGGGTGGGGTCAGCATGGCAGGCCAGGCATCCAACCTCCAACCCCTGCATCTGCTGAGCAGGTGCTTTAATCCACTGAGCTATCTGGCCAGCCTGAAATACCTATTTTTGTTCTGAGTTCTATCTGATAGTACTATACAGTCTAGCTAGTTTTCTTATTATATTTTTTATTCTTTTAAAATAGCTAATCTATTTTCATATACAATGTCTCCTGTTGATCATATATAGTCAGACATAGCTTTTGAATCCCATCTGACAACTTATGCTTTTAGGTTGGAGACTTTAGTCCATTATATTTGAGGTAATGAAATAGTTGATATTGTCTCCAAATCTATTACCTTGTAATTTTTTCCTAGTTGTTCCATTTAATTTGTGTTTATCTGTTCTTCCCTTTTCCTGAATATTTGTTCATTATTTTTGGGATCTATTTTAATCCTTCTCTGTATACATTTTATCACATCATGAGCTCTATCTCTGTGTGTGTGTGTGTGTGTGTGTGTGTGTGTGTGTGTGTATATATATATATATATATATATATATATATATATATATTTTTTTTTTTTTTTGGCGGGACCGGGGTTCAAACTCACGACCTTGCACTTGCCAGGCAGGCACTTGTGCCACGGAGCTATTTCCCTGGCCCCTCTGTGTATACTTTCAAAAATTGATTGCTCTATGGCTCAACATAGTGCATCCTGAATACTTCACAGATTGCTTAGGGTTCATAGCATATCATTCCATATAAAGTATAATACCCTACAAAGGTAAAACCCATTTATCCAACTATTGTTTTTGTTATTGGTGTCATATTTCTAATAACATTTAATAAAACTCGCATTGTTTTACTATTTTGCTTAGGCATTTATTTTACAAAGAAATTGAGACCGACCAAAAGCTTTTTGTATTTTCTCACTTAACTTCTGCTCTTGCTTCTGGCTTTTTAAAATTCCAATTCCAATTCCAATTTGATGAGAAGTCACCTGTCACTAATATCACTGTTTCTCAGTAAGCCATGAGTCTTTATTAATTGACTTGTTTCAAGATTATTTCTTTATCTTTACTGTTCAGCACTTTTGGTGTGATCTAGACATGGTTCTCTCATTATTTATGTCACTGAGCTTCTTTGTTCTATAAGCTGATGCTTTACAACTTGTAAAAACTGTAGCAGTTATTTCTTCATATATTTTTCCATCTTTTCTTTCTGCCACTCCAGTTACATAGCTGTTAAACTGCCTGATGTTTTCCTCACAAGCCTCTGAAAGTCTGTTTATTTTTTTTCTAATATTTTTATCTCTGTTCTTCAGGTCTGTCAGTTCATCAGCTTTCATCTACAGTTTCCTGTTTAGCCTCTACTACACTGCAAATATCCCAGATACTTTGCTTCAATCCTTTAAATTATTTTTGTCTGCCTTCACTAATAATGGTAAATTTTGAAAACATTGGAGCCTGTTTATCGAGTTGCATGGAAGCTGCTTCTGCTAATTTCAACAAAATGGTCCACCTTGGGATCTGTTTCTGTTGAATGTTTCAAAAATTATTACAGGCCACATTTTGATGATTCTTTGCCTGTATCTAGTAATTTCCATATGCACAGCAGACATTATGAATGAGGAAATGTGAGAATTCCAAGCTGCGGGATCTTTCTTTACAGAGCTTCAATGTTTGTTCTGTCAGGTAGTAGCATTATTGGTGCACTGTGCGGGTTGGCTTAGTTTCCTGTTAGGATCTATTTTAAAACTGAACCAAACCTTATGGTGTTGCTCTCACTGTAGATGATGGTTCTCCGAGATCTCAAGTGCAGACTTGGGACATTCAGTGATGTTTCTCCCCCTTGTTTGGCAAAAATTTCAGTGATTTCCCTGAATGCATACCCTCCTGTATCACCAGATGATTCATAATTTTGTCACTAAAGATATCTGCCAGGCTTCCTGGACCCTCCCTTTGTGCACCCTGTCTCTCAGCGAAGGATCCATGGTGGATTCTCAACTAGATTTTTAGGACCTCTCTTTGTGAAGATCCCCATACTCTGTTCTTCTGCTCCACAAAACCCAGCTGCTTCAACAGCCCAGGATTCCAATTGTTCTACCTTTTCAGTGAATTCAATGTTATTTAACTTTAGTTCCACAACCTCGTGCCTTAGCAGTAAAGTGTCACAGAAAATAATGGGGTTTACTTCACATGTACACCTTTTTAAAAAATTACAGTCCTACACTATCTGTTGTTCAATGTCTTAAAACATTTGCCTCATATATTTGTCTAGGTTTATAGTTTTTGGCAGGAGGGTGAGTCTCATATCTGCTATTCTGTCATGGTTGGAAGTGAAAGTTCTCCTAATTTTTTTTTCCTGGTACTGGAGATTGAACCTGGTAGCTTCACACTGAGCTATACTGCCAGCACCCCCGCCCCCCCATTTTTTTTTTTTTAATTTTTTGAGACAAGGTCTCATTAAGCTGCTAAATGGCTCAGGCTGGGCTGAATCTGGTGGTCTTCCTGCCTCAGATCACAGAATGTTGGAGCTGGCTACTCTCCCAAGTATCTTTCTAAAAGGGAAGATGTTATTTAAACTGTAAATTCTGATTTGTTTTTGGTCTAGGTGTGTCATTTACATTTTAGTAGTATTTGCTTAATTTATCGATAGGTTGGATGTGTTTTATTTTTAAAATCAGATTTTCTTGAGTCCATTTTAGATATACATAGCCATCATATTCATCATTGAAAATATGTACTTGTACATGATATAACTTGATTCTTTTTTCTCATTCCCCTACTTGCCCTTCAACCCCTCCTCTTCTCCCCATTTACAAAAGCTTTGCTTGCATTTTTTTCTTTTTTAAAAAAACCTTTTCCCTTCTCTCCTTTCAACCCTGTCCCATCCTTTGTTCCCCTTTCCACTTGAATATTTTATTTCACTTTCACAGTTCCTAATATACTTTTTGTTTCTTATATATACTTTTGGTTTCTCACACTAGAGAAACAATGTGATATTTGCACATGTGTGTCCAATTTATTTCACTTAACAATACGCTCTCAAGGTACTTCTATTTACCGCAGCATGTCTGAAGTTTATCTTTATGGCAGAGTAGCACTCCATTGTACAAGGAGGTTAGTTGTATTTCAACTCTTTCTCTGATTCTTGAAAGACCTTTAATAAAGAACTAAATATTTTGGTTATAATTGAAGACATATATTCACATTTTTTCAAGTGCCTGAAGAGTTGACCTTGGCCTTAGCTCTGCCGCTAGCCAGCATTGTTACCTTAAATTTCTGATCTCAGTTTCACTGTCTGTAAAGTGAATTGAATTGGGTTGTATGTGCACATTCCCTCTTGCTTTGATCTTAGGAGACTGTCACACTGAGTGGTGACAGTATTTTTTGACAGTAAGCTTTTCTTAAGGGGGTGAATGACAGAGATTCCAGGTATACTGAGCCTCAGAATTATTGGAGTAGGCAGGAAACAAGCAAAGAGATCTTGAGGCAGAAAATCCAAATTTCATTAATTGATAATTTTGCCCATAACCGGATTTCATTATGAAAGATAAAACTATCAACCAAAAGAATTTACAAGGCCAGATGTTTGCCACATTTTCTGCACTGTACAAATGCTATCATTGTCATCCCTCCCATCTTTGCTGTTACTCGCACACTTTTTCATACATTATGTATTTTTATTCTTATAATCTTCCCAAAGGAGTCCTACCATCCTCATTTCACAGATGAAAAAAATGGAGAATCAGAGAGATTAAGTGACTCATCAAAGGTGATATAGTAAACTAGGTTGGTGTAACTTGCTTTCATTTACATTTCTATTTTTTTGTGGGGGGAGAACTCTACCCCAATAATAGGTGACTGTCATTTTGGTCAAAAGGACTCATGTTTCTCTCCTCTAATCTGTAACATGGATGTATAGTTTTAATATACTTGATTCTTCCAAGAACTTTCTGATTATGGGTTCTTCACATATCAGGGATCCGAGGCTTGGTAAATTCTCCAGAGAAATACAGCTAAGATCTCTGGTTGCTTTCAAAGCTCTGCACAGAGTCTACTTTAGTTAAGTCATGGTTAGAAACAGAACAAAAGTGATCAGGGAAATATTCAGGAAGGTGTTACCATTGCTGGGTGCAAAAATTGGTGTATCTACTTGGAAGAGTATTTGTGTCTGTTGAGTAAAGTTCTCTCAGATAGAAACCCAAAAGAAAAGTCTGCATATGTATCAGAGTGCTCACATGACAATCCAAATGATCATTGGGTATAGACTGAATATATGTTGCAGAATATTCAGTAAAGGTCCATTGAGGAGAAAGAAAAATGAACAAACTATACTCCGTGTAGCAATTCCGTGGGTGTCTCTTTCCCCCACCCCCACGGGTGACTCTTTTGGAAAAAGGAATCCAAGCACGAAAAGTTATACCCTATAATTCTATTTACGTAAAGTTCTCCATATAGGAAAGACTTAATGTCTTGTTATAAGTCGGGCAATCAACTACCCATGGGTGGGAGAGTGAGGGAACTGACTGGCAGGGGGTACTAATGTAATTTTTGGTCTTATTTGTTGATCTCAATAGAGGTTACTCAAATGTGATTACTTTGGGATAACAAATTGAGGTAAACATTTAAGACATACATTTTGCCATACACATATTATATTTTAACAAATGAAGTGTATTTATTTTACTAGATCAGACTCCTAGTGATCCACCTGTTTACAGCCTCCCAAGAGCTGGGATTGTAGGTATGTGCCACCACACCTAGTTTCAATTGTCATCTCAGCTTTCCCTGGGGGCAGGGCCAGCACAGCAGGCCCTGGGATTGAATCCCTGGCCCCTGTGCCTGCTTGCAGGCACTTTAATCCACTGAGCTATTTGGCCAGCCCAACAAATGAAGCTTTTTAAAGAGAAAAAAGAACGAAACTAAATGTAAACGAAACTAAACAATGCAGTTGTCTGTGTTTATCTCTTTCTTACAGAGAGCAATTTCTTCATCTGCCTTGTGAGGTTCATCAGAAGTTTAAAAAATACATAAAGTGTACTGGGATTCTGCAGTTCACCTCATTGCCTTCCTTCTTTATTAAAGGGTGCCTAATCTTCTGGCTTGAGCCTGGCCATTCCAGCTCAAGCTTGAAAAGCTCATCTCCAGGAATCATTTTTGTAAATCCATCAGTTGCTGGTGGCAGAGAGGCAACCTGAAGTCTGAATATGAAAGGCACAGGACACCTGACACAGTAATGACTAGGTTTTTTAATCCAACTTTGAGTGAACTCTGGGCATACTATCTTGCTGAATCGAATTCAAAGATTTTTTTTGGCTAGGCCTTGTGATTCTTTGACATGGACGTTGGTTACACTTTACTTTCCAACACCTGCTCCTCCAAGTTTAGCTGAATGGAGCCCACAGGGTACTTTTCTCCACTCATCTGTTTTGGTGAAGATTTTGCCCTTATGCCACAGGCAGGGGCATGTGACCCAGTCTCATCCAATCATTGCATTCTGTCCTCTGGCAGCAGTGGTTGGTTCAAGAATGTTCTCCTGACACAAGTCAAGGCAGACTGGGCCAATCACTTCTGAACTTGGGTTTGGACTGTCTCCTGCTGGTCCCAGTGTTGCTCTGGAGAAGAATGTTATTCAGGAAGATAAAGTGGGATGGGTTGGAGTGGTGGGTTCTGATTTACTTCTATCTTAAATCAGCTTTCATTTTGGACTTTGCACTGTGTGATTCAATATATTCTCTTTTGCTTCAAGTCTTTTAAGGTTGGGCTTTCTGTTATTTGCAACCAAAACTGGGCTATTTGCTATGCCCACCTATTCTCTCATTCCTCTCCCTCTCCAAATTTGCTTCATTACATGAACAATGGAGTTATTTCTAATGACCACCCTACTGTGGCTGTTGAGAAAATTCCTAATAGCTCAAATGCTGGGAAAATTACTTCGGCTTGATGATAGCAACGATGACGACGACCATAACAATACTGGCAAAACCCCAGACTTTCCCAAACTTCTCAGCAGTTGCACGGCAAGCTCACACCATCTTCTGTTGGCAAGATGTGGCAAACATTGCAGCTCAGCGAGAAGAGCGAGAAGCCTGTGTCCTAAGCAGTTGGGTGACTCTTCCTCCTAGCAGCGTTAACTCTATTTACACCTCCCAAACTTTTCTCTGCACGTATGTGAGTGGTGTGTGTGTGTGTGTGTGTGTGCACGTGTGCATGTGTAGGAGGGCTTGGATTCGCTTCCTCTTTTGTTATGAGGGAGAACAGGGAGCAGATTGGAACAGGTTGTAACACTTCCGCACGCCTGTGTCCCGGTGCTTATTTCATAGCGCTGCCTGCCAATTGCGTCTGGATCCCTTGCCTCTTTGATTTATGTATTTATTGTAAAGCAGCCAAATTTTGGAGAAGAGGAGAGGATGTTCTAATTTAATAGTAAGAGCAAGGTGTAATTTCTTATAAATGGAGGGAAATGCACCCACATCTTTATTTGATGTCAGAAAATGAGAATCTGTTCAGGGCTTTTTCCACCCCTTTAAGCATTAAGACATAGGATGTCATTTCACCAAATGAATATCTTAGTGCTTTTATGAGACATGATCATCTTATTTTTGTAGGTGTGATTTTTAAATTTGGTAGATATTAAAAAATACAGATAAGAATGGCAAAACCCCTCCCAATCTTTCAAACAAGCGTAGCCCTTCCATTTTAGATCAATCACAATTTTTCTTTTCTATGTGGTTTAAAAATAGATTCTGTAGGGGAGCATGAGTTTGCCTGCCAGAGATGGTGATCATTGCAAAATTCAGGGGCTGAAACAGCTGGAAAGGCCTGAATAGGCCGGTGGAAATAGTTGGAAGGTGAAGAATAAAAATAACGATAGAGGTAAACAATCCTCACACTCCCGGAGGATGGGAGGTCCTTTTTTGCCTAACTTGTAACAAGAGCTCCCTTGGGACTCCTTCCCCGTTGTCTTGCTAGGAAGAATATTCCTACCTTGGATGCTACCCTTCCTGGCTTTCCTCCACATAAAGGAAATTTATTCTATCAGGCTGAGTGGTGCTGCCCAGCAAAATGTCATTGTGTGATAGGGAGGGCTGGGAGGGCAGGACCATAAGCCAAGCCCAGGACTGGGCAGGTGCTGCCCCCGCCCTCCCGGCATCTCTTCCCCCAACACCAGGAGCTCAGTTCCTGTGTGTTGTAGATTGAAAATTCTGTTCATCTGGTTTTGAAACAGGAAAATTCTCTCTGCCCCTGTCTGCCCTCCGCCCCCTCTCCTACTCCCTTCTGCATATTTTCCGGCAGCCTTTGTTTCACCTCTGCGTGTGCTATGACTTCACAAGTCCTGAGTGTGGACTCAAACTCTAGTCTTGGCTTTGCAGTGCCTGACTGACATAGAAGATATCCAATCACAGCATGCCTCAGTGTTTTCTTCATT
Organism: Capromys pilorides; assembly: GCA_004027915.1. NCBI lineage: Eukaryota > Metazoa > Chordata > Mammalia > Rodentia > Capromyidae > Capromys > Capromys pilorides. Next base: position 3,618 of record PVKN010031634.1, on the reverse strand, counting down.
CAGAATGGGTCTAGTAATATTCTTCTCTTTATCTCTTGCATACATGATGAAATTACAAACGTGAAAGTAACTAAGAAAAAGGCTCTATGAACAGTCATTATTACTTTATTTAGAGCCCTACCTAATCACACACTTCTGCCAAAGACATGGTCTAAAAACAGGAAAAGAAATAAGAGCTGCCTCCGACTGCAACCTTGGGGGAGAAAAATCCCCTTATTCTGTTTCTTTTTTCTGGAGAGAACTTGATGTGATCGGGTCACTGCATGTAAAATGCTTTAAGAATGTGATCTGTACTTCATCATTTTAAAATTCAAACATTCCTGAGCCTTTTTTCCCCTCACCCTGTTCATATTTATCTTCTTGGTCTTGCCTTCATTGGGCACCACATTTGTATTGATAAATTGTAGGTAGTGGGAGATGTATTGATGGGATGAAGACAGTTCAAAATGTAGAGTGCTGTGGCTTTGCATATCATTACACCTAGCTAGCTTTTTGCCTCCTGAAAGCTGTCGATTTGTGCATTATTGCTATTCAGGCTGATAAATGACAGTAATTGTTCTTAAGTTGAAGAGCTGGTTTAATATGCTGTCTGGCCTGGGAATTTCCTGAGCACTGGGGTTAAACTAGTGCTCCACTAGAGCTAGCAAAATGGCCCTTTTTTTCATCGCAGACTATACAGTTAATTGAATTACTTGCTATTCATGCATTTTGTAGCCTTGATTCTAAAGATACCATGTTCTGCGGTGGTTGTTACAGGGAAGCATTCTACGAGGCTCAGGGTAACCACAGGCCCTGTATCAAGGACACGTCCCCCGCCCACCCAGTGGGGGACACTTCTCATTCTGCAGCTCAGTTCCAGGACTTGCTGCAGGTTACCATGAACTGTGGCTCCAAGGCTATCCCAGCCAACAGTCCTAAAGGACAGCAAGATTCCTGAAGCTGCAAAGATGATTTTTTTCTGAGGCTGCTTTGCATCTTTTCTCAAATCAGAGCGCTTGAGTTTTGTGCATTTTATGTTGCTTGCTCTTGTTTGTTTTGTTAACTTTTGGGTTTGGAATTGTTCTGTGACTTGGGTGGAGATTAAGTTGCTGGTGTCTGTGGAAGAGTCCCAGGCATGGGTGATTCTGTATTTTCCCTCCTGTTTACTCAGCCTCTCGCACAACCATTCCATTACAAAGGCTACTTCAAACCACCTTCTTAAATGTAGGTATCTTATCTTGGTCAGAGAGAGAGAAGAAATTAGCTGTAAGTGATTGGAGAAGATCATTCGCCTCTTAAGGATTGTTTCCTTGGATTCTGCTGTGTGCACAGGTTTCCAGAGACTAGCCTCTTGGCTGTCCATCTGACAGTCTTATCTTCATGGTATTTCTGGGCTGGTTTGTCCCCATGGAAACCAAACAGCAAATGCAAAGCAAATTAAAAACCCAGCTTTTCTCATTGACCCCATCTTTGAGAGGACTTGTTTAAAAATTTCGCATTTGCTTCTGCCTGGAGCTGAGCGTCTCTTTCTCCAAAGCCTGGCCCCTCCATTTCTGTCCCATTTCTGGAAGGCTAAAATCAGGTTGTTTCTCTGACATGTTTTTCTCTCATTCTCTTCCCCAGTGAAAGAGAATGCTAGGTACTAAGTGATGTTCCATGCGCTAACTGGTAACACTGACCCTAATTCTGTCCAATTTTAGAAAAGTTTGAAAGGTTTTCTTTCTTTCTTTCTTTCTTTCTTTCTTTCTTTCTTTCTTTCTTTCTTTCTTTCCATTCTTTTGATACAGGGTCACACTACAGTTCAGACTCGTAGTGATCCTCTTGTCTTAGCCTCTGCAGTGCTGGGATTATAGGCATGTGCCACGATGCCCAGATTCAGGGCCAGCTCTAGAAACCCAGGCCCAGCACAGCACTCGGTACCAGGGACTGAACTTGGGACCTTGCGCTCGCCAGGCATGTGCTTAGACCACCAAGCTATCTCCCCAGCCCACGGAATGCTCTTTCTGCATGTCTTCCTTTGGCCTCAGAGATCCCATCTGTCCAGTGAAGCAGGACTGAGACATAGACCCTGTGTTAGAGTGACTGAAGCGGAGAGAGGCCCCACCTAGGAACATGAAACATTTCTTACCATCACAGTCCATAACAATCCATCTTTTGCTACCTGACAAGATATGAGATAATGAAAGAAGATTGCTTGAATGTAAATCTTTTGGGTCTATTGGTAACATTGTTTAGAATGAAATTCATGTGTAATAGAACTTCTGATCAGAAATGAAGTTTCCCAGACAAAGCTATCACAAGTTCCATAATTCCATATAGATACTTCGAGCACTAATGGAACAGGTGTGCTGTGCTTAATGATGCTCGGGCCAGCAAAGGATCATCTGATCATCCTAATTCAGTAGCTAGCAAACATGATTGCAGATCATTCACCTCTGTCCAGCGTCCCAGAACTGTGCATCTCATACCTTTAATAGATTGGAGAGAGAAGGGAGAACTCATATATGACCCCTCTGTGGGGTGCAAGAGTCTTCCTGTGGCCTCAGAGTCTTCCAGGGATTGATAAGGTCGAGGTCCTACTGGAGTTTCTGTGTCCCCCACTTCCCACCTCTGCGTGTGCACCTGGGCTTCATGCAGACTGTGCTGGAATCCCAGTGAACCCCAGGGTATGCGTTGTGTGCCCCTCATGTCCTGAGACATACCTGAGGGTGACTGTTTCAGGACATGGGAATAAATGACACTGAATCAAATGTTCCTGCTTCAGTCTACTTTTGAGCCTTTTGATTAGGTCAGAAGAAAGGCTTATTTGGTGCAAATGGCTTTAACACCTGCCTCCTTACATGTACTTACCTTTTAGCAAACACAGAAAAGAAAAGGGGACATGCGCCTTGGGTTCAGAACCTTCTGCAGGGGATGGCATTCAGCCAGAACTAAATAATATCATATGTAAAAAATGGCATTTACTGTATAGTTGCATTCTATTTATGAAAATCAATACTGATTTCCCTTTATGGTTGTGATAAAGATTCCTGTTAAACAAATTTCTTTAAATAAAACCATTCAACTTAAAGGAAAATATTGAGGAAGCAGGAGCACAAGTAGTGCTGTCTCCTGGGAGAGACCCTGAAGGGGATGCGAGGATCCCTGTAGCCAGGGGAGTGGCCCAGTTGCTAGGAGAGCCTGGTAGCCCAGAGCACATCATCTCTCTCTGTAACTTCTTCATTGCTTTAGAATCACAATAACTGCATGATTTCTGAGCTACTTTAAAAACATTGCTGCCTTACACAATTAAAAAAAAAATCTCCAAAAAAATAAAAGCTAAACAAATAGACAAATATTTGAAGACATGCAATACTAATTATCCTGGATTGATCATTCTACAATATATACATGTTTCTTAAGTTATCAAACTGAGATCCACAATTAGGAACAATTATTTTGTGTACATGTTTGCAATCTCAGCATTCTGGAGGCTGAGGCAGGAGGATGACAAATTCAAGCCCAGCCTGGGTAACTTAGTGATGAAGAGAGACTTTATCTAAAAATGAAAAATAAAAAATAAAAAATGGCTGCAGATGTAGCTCAGTGGGAAAGCCCTGGGTACAATCCCTATTACTTTAAAAACAAAACAAAACAAAC
>PVKN010031633.1:0-12445 GCA_004027915.1 Capromys pilorides | reverse complement strand
CCTACCCCAGGGTGGTCTCAATCATGCACTGGGCCTGGTTGCTGTGTCAAATGAGTTTCCAGTGAGCCTGGAGTGGTCTATATCACACGCCAGGTCTGGTTGCTAAGTCAAAAGGGTTTCCAACTGGCCCAGGGCAGCCTCACACATGCACTGGGCTTGGGCCAGGTTGCTGGGTTGAATGAGTTTCCAGCTGCCCCAGGGTGGTCTCAATCATGCGCTTGGCCTGGTTGCTGAGGTGAATGAGCTTCTGGTGGACTTAGGGTGGTCTCACTCGTTGGACCTGGTTGCTCTCTCTGCTTCCACTGTTACCTTACTACAAAGGATCTTTGCAGAGTACATCCTCAGCTAAGCAAGAAGAGTAAGTCTTTAAAAATACCCCCAACACTGTCTACTTAGTGTCTACCACTTCTTCTTAACACTTTCTCAGGGCCTTCTGTCTAATTCAGAATGAAATCTTGAATCTGTATCATAGCCCAGAAGATTCTACAGGATATCCTTTAAACTTTATTTTCCCCACCCTGCCATCCACTAGAGCCCCTCTACTTGCTGTTAGTAAGTAGTATTGCTTGACTGCTCTGTTTCTCTTCCTGGCCTATACCATGCCTCATCATGATAAAGGCTCTATTTTCAGGATAGGGTAAAATAAGCTGCAGTAATAAGTTTCAATTTCAGTGGCTGAGCATAATAGAGGTTTCTCATTCCCTCTACCAGGTCTGTTGTGAGTTGGTAAAGTGGTTCAGTTTACCATGATTGAATTTGATGGAACATCCAGCACCCTGAGGGTTGCTATCTCAAAGGGAAAGAAAGACTCTGGAGAGTCCCATGAAGGCAATGGAGTGCATGTCTAGAGAGAGGCATGAGTTAGTTCTGCTCATGCTCTTTGGTATATCACCAGCCTCAGTGAACCCCAAGGGAACCCCAAAGTACCATCTTACCACACATAAGTGGAAGGGGTCTACATCACTTTATGAATAGTTCTAGTGATGGTCACAGTTGTGAACTATGGCAGAGTTAGCTGAATGGGATTAGGGAAGACAGTGGGTGGAGACTGATGGCAGAGAAGGAGGGTCACAATCTCAGCTCAAACTTGGGCAAGGAATAGCTCAGTCCCAGTCCCAGTGATGCTTGTAAGACAGTGTAGTGGCTGTTTATCAAGTCCTTGGGGCAAAGGATACTTTCACATAAAATATGGGCTGAGAGGATCCACCTGCCTAAAAATGTCTTCAGGTTCTATAATTCTTCCATTAGAAATTCCTTCCTTTGGTTCTAGAACAGCATTCCCTATGTTGTGGTCAACAGAACACTTTGAGGTGATGATGTCCCTTGATCAAATGAGATTATGTGATGTGTTGATCAAGATTAATCAGATTTTTCTTTTGCAGACATTCTCAGAGCCTTGTGAATTGTCATTTCCTGTGAAAGGGCTAAAGTCTAAACAATTTCCCAAGTTTTAGAGTCAAGGAAGTGTTTCCTCTGTGAAGGTCTCTTAGGGATCAGTTGGGAGGATCAGGGAATGCTGGTCTGGCAGACTTTTTAGTTCCTTGAGTGCCCTATGGACAGCAAATGTCCCTAAGGTTGGGAATCATGTAGGAGAATGAAAGCAACATAGAGAAGCCCTTGAGAGATGAGCTGAGAAGGGGGCTGGAGGTGCAGAGTTTGTTGGGGAGGGCAGGCAAGGAGATCCACAGGGATCCTTCCTCGAGCTGGCTGCTGATTTGGAGTCAGAGGAGCAGGCGCAGTGGTGTCCCGCCTGTCTCCACCCGTGTCTCTGCTGCCTGTACTCCTGGAGATGCAGCTGCCCTCCTTCCCTCTGCCACCATGCAGCCCATCAGCCTGCGTTCCACAGCTGTTTGTTCCCATCTATACCTCCCAGGCCAGCAGGACACTGGGCCTTTTTGACCTCCAAAAGAGCTGTGCTCTGTAGTCCCTTCGACCTGGCTTCACTCTGGTATCTTCCTATGCATCTTTCAATAATCATTGGTGTGGCCACCTCTAGGAAGACATCCCCAAGAGCTTTTACCACTCCTCACCCTTCTCAGCTGGATTTATTACCAGGAAGGGATGTATGAGCCCCTGTGACATGCTGTGTACCATGCTGTTTCTGTCCCTCTGGTCTGGGATCCTGGAGAGCTTTGTCTTTGTATCTTTACATCCTTGTCTGGTAGGAGACAGGTGCTCAATAATTAATTGAATGAATAGGACCCAGGTATGGGGCAATGTGTGCGTTATGTCTCCTTATCTAGGCAACTTTAATGCATTTCCTAAGACTATTTTGTATGTTTCCAACCTCACCCTTGCTGTCCTTGTCCAGCTTCCCTGGAGCTCTGACTTCTGGAAAGCCTAAGTCTTCTCATAGCCTTCCTCATGGTCTGTTCATCTCATCCACTGTCTGTCTGGACTGGTCCCTCTGTTGCTGTTCCATTGATGACCAGTCTGCTCTGGGATGCTTGTTTCATTTTTCAAAATTCGTGAGTACTGGACTATTATTAATGACCTGCCTCTAGTTTTATGTCTTCTTAGCAGGAACTAAGTGCAAATATCTTGGGAAGACAATCTGACTTAAAGAACAGTAAAAAGAGTTTTTCTTTTTCATTTTAAGGATGAATTTGGCTTTAATGAGGAGCAGGAAAGAGAAAACTAGGACAAGAGGCAGGGGATGTCACAGTTCATTGTTAGCAGGTCACCCAGGGCTGTGCAATGATCTTCATGGGCTTATGCACTTTTGCCTTTGTGGTCTTCTCCACCAAAAAATTAAAACTTATGACTGTGTTGCTATGGATCTGAATATAGTGCAGACTGGATTCATTTTATGTATTAGTTGCTGCTATGTTTAATTTTTCTTCTGATTTAAAAATATCAAATGGTTACCAAGTTTTGAGAAATGAACACAAACAGCAGGCTGATTGCAGTCAATATTAAGGTATTGTATATTTCAAAATAATTAAGAGATGATTTTTGAATGTTTTGCAGTAAATGTCTTATAATACCTAAAAAACAATTAGCGTTTGAAATGATGGATACACTAATTGCTGTAGTTATTATGCAATGCATACATGTATAGAAATATATTGTACAACATACTTTTGTACAATTATATGTCAATAAAAGATAATGTAGAACTTAAAAATAGAACATTTCGGGGATACTACAAGCCTTGTGTATCTGCTATGTATGGTGGCTAAGTTCACCCCGAGCCCACTGTATGGCCCACTGTTCCTTAAGGACACAGTGCCCTCCTGACACTTTGATTCACAGTGTCCCTTCTCCCAGAAATATCTGTCCCCTAGCCCAGGCTGTCTCTGCCCCACTCTGCCCCACCCACACTGACACATTCCTTCGCCTCCTTAGGGTCCAGCCACAAAAGCACTTTCTCTTGCCAGATACAGCAAATTAAAACTACAGGATACCAAATTAATGTGAACTTCTGGGAGATTACAAGTATTTTGGCATGAGTATGTCTCACATCTCACACATCCCAAATATTGCAGGACCCATGTTTATACTAAGACATCATGCGTGTTTATCTGAAATTTAAATTCTCCTGGATATCTTGTGTTGTAGCTGGCAATCCTACCCCTGTGGTTTCTGAGTCATCTTCCTGCCAGCTCTCCTCCCCACCTGCTGTCCCCTGCTGAAGTGTTCTAGCATTTTCTACACACCCATCACCAAGCATCCTCCCCACTCCAGTCATCATTATACTTACCTGCCATAGTCTGGGAAGTTGTCAGACATGAGTAATTGTGTACTTTCCCTTTATTTCTCTAACTGTATTTATTTTCAAGGATGACTGGGCAGCATTTGGTTTTAATTCCAGTCAGGATATCATGGGGCTGAGACTAAAGATGAGTGAACCATTGCATAGAGTGATAGGAGCACGCCTGTTAACAAAGCTGTTTCTCCATAAGACATGCCGCGCTGGACATCGCATTACCTGATCAAGAAAGCCAGAGGCTCAGAGCTGAGCCCTGTGTTCCTCCCTGCTGTTTCATGAGGGTTGAGGGTGTGAATGAGGGGAGGCTGTCTCAGGCTGGTGCTGGGGAGCAACTCAGCTGCAGCTGAAGCAGGACCATGTGTGAGAGCAGGTCTTTCTGATTTTTTGTTTTTTGTAAAAAGAATAAAAAAAACAAAAATGATACAGAATTTCAAAACAAGGTAATAGGAAATTACTAATGCCTATTATATTGCATGTTATCTTCTAAGTAGTTGCTCAGGTTACCAAATATAGGCAGTAAGATTGACCAAACAATATAGGCTTGGGAAATTCTGATTATCTAGCTCTGTCTTGGGAGCGTATGGTTTTTTAAAAAAGTTATTTTCAATTGACTTCCCTCAATACTCACCACAGCCCTGATGACTGCTTAACACAGGAAAACCAGCGTGAGGTCTTGCGGCACAAGCTGCGGGAGCCCCGAGCTGGCAGGAGCCTGGGGCCAGGCTTCTTTCTGGTGCTTTCCCACCACTGGAAGCATCCTGAGCTGCGTGCCCACAAGAGGAACCTTCCTGCGGCGTTGTGAGTAGCAGCGCACGCCGAGGATGGAGGCAGGCAGCTGGAAATGACTCAAGCCTGGAAGAATTTTTGGGAAGCCTGGTAAAACTTTCCTTTTTTATTGCTATGAATTTGCATTTCTCAGTTGAGTAAAATTTCCAAAGTTGCAACTGGTTGTTTTGTTATTCATGGTGAGCAAGAAACCGAAGTGCCCTGTTACCCAGGGTGGGTCTATGTACACTCACTAGAGGGTATGTGTTGGATGATCCTGCCCTTTAATTATCTCTTGGGGTTCAGCTCACCCTGCAGTTAAAGGCACAGGAGACAGGGCCTGAAGTTATTTCCAGGGCAGGCACCAGGTGAAATGAGAGAGAAAATAAAACAATGAACTGTCTCTAGGTCAACTCCAGTTTTGGAATTCTGCACGTTACATTCCTTGTGAACTGTATAAGTTGTTCATTGGTCAAGGCTCTGATAATTTCTACAAAGCAGTGATTTTTTTTTTTTTTTGTAAACTTAAAAAATGAGATGGTATTATTTAACTCAGTGTTTTCCAAAATCACCCTGCACTGCTGCTTTTGTTCCGAGGAATATCTTACCGTAATCCCAGGAACATGTTTTTGGACACCACCTCTCAGGGAGAGAAGGAAATTGGGAAGTTTCACATTGGGGTGTTCCCTCTGCCAGTATTTCGGCTCAGAAAAAAAAATGCAGCTGTCCTCAGCACTGCCCTCAAGCCTTGCCAGGCAGCCCCAGCAGGAGGACTCTACACACCTGAACCTGTGTTTTCACTCAGGGTCTCACTGAGTCTCAAGGTAAGGGACAGTGCTTGGGGAGGAGGAAGGCATTGCAGGCCCTACAGATAGGACACCATATTAAGTGCTGTCCGTTGGCAATCTTCTCTGGCGCACAAGGAGAGGAGCTGCAGGAGCACCGTGCTGGATCAAGGTATGTATATATGAGGAGGAAATATGCTTCCCTCCCTCAACCCAGGGCACTCACATTCTGCTCTGTTCACACCAGAACATGCTGAGCCACAACTACTATACGCACAGTTCCAAAGATTCTCTTACAGCGCCATGTAGAGGCAGCGTGTGTAGCATCCTCGCAGATGTGTGGCCGGTGGTGGTGTCATCTAAGCTCTTGCTGCTTCAGGGTTTTGCACAAGCTGCTTTCCCTATCTGGGCGGGATCTTCTGACTTACATTGACACTGAATCTTAAATTTAGCATCAATGTCACCTCTGAATAAAGCAAGCTCTCCCTTTCTTTCCTTTTTTTGGAGGTACCAGGGATCAAACTCAAGACCTTGCACTTGCCAGGCAAACACTTGTTCCACTAAGCTATCTCTCCAGCCCCTTTCTTTTCTTTTCTATTTAGGTAGCCTGTTTGTATTCTCCATAGCATTTACCAACCACCTAGGTCAATACATATTTACAACTTTGAATATTGCCTGTCTTCCTCAAAATAAAATAGCAACTCCACAAGGGCTAAGACGTCGTTCTTTTAGTAACTTGTGGGTCTCCAACATCTGACCTGGTATAGAAACACCATAAGTATTTGTTGAAGAAATGAAGAACAACTTAGCCTTTTGCCCATCTGCCTACTTGCTGGGAGCTGACAAGTGTGGCCACTGACCCACAAATGAGTATGTGGTGCTGGCGGAGACAGCTCAGAACAAACACTTAGGGACAGCTGCCCGCGCGGCCACCAGCTCGGTGGAACAGGAGGACGTACAGAAGTGCAGAGAGCCATAGAAATGAATTTTTATTTGTAAAAAGTTACAAAATGATATTGTACAAAAATAAAGTCTGTAGAGAACTTTGGTTGTATAACACAAATGACCAAGACAGATCAGAGACGTCAGAACTTCTGAAGAAGCACACTCTCCTGTATCCGGTGGTAATCACAATGATAAAGAAAAAAATCACAAACTTTACCCTTTTGTGGATTTCAGGAGCAATCTGCTCCTGTTAGAACCTGCTTAGGATGTGTGGGTGACGCTGGGAGCAAGTTGTCGCCACTCACCGAATCCTGCAGCCCCTCTTGCCAAGAACTCTGGGGACCTGGGGCTGAGGCTGAAGCCTGGAGTGCCAGTGACCACATCTGCTCATGTTCTCTGAATTTGAGGCAATGTCCAAATTGTGCTATGGCTGGGGATGTCACTGTTCTGAGCAGGGGAGGGCGAGAGAAACCTCTTTCCTCTAATTTCTTGTCATTCGAGGGTAGCAGAAGGGACAGATGGGACAGAGCAATAGAGAACTTGGGGCTTTGGGGGTGACGTGTGGGGAAGATATCTGGTAACTGCTTCTTGGTTGCTTTGAAAAATAACATAACTATTTGAGGGAGGCCAGTAGGTTATAAGTGCTAAATGCGTACTACTTTTGTGGCCACTGGCCACTTAGGTAGTGATAGATTAGCTCCTGGATAACAAGCCCTTTTATAACATGTATAATAGCTCTAGGACAGGGTCTCGTCATCACCCATAGGTTGACTGCCGGGCAAATTTGCATAGGGCCACAGAGGTGGCAGTTGCGCCATCCTGTGTCTCTTCCCCATGGCTCTTACATCCAAAGGGTAGCCTGCTCTGGGAGTGAGGTCTTGCATGTGTGCACTGTGGCCGAGCCATGTGCCTCTTCCTTGCCCATCCTTCTCAGCCAACTTCTCCCCAGGAAGCCTCCTGGTAAGCCTCCAAGAGTTGTCCCCAGGCAACAGCCAAGGGGCCTGTAGGGGATCAGACACTGGTGTGGTGTGGGCTACACTGCACATTGTGTTTCTTGGGAAAGTGGTGGTGGATGGCAGTGATGGAGGAAGGGACACCCCAGGTCAGGGCAAAACTTTGGCTGCCTGGCAGGGTTCTTCACTTTGCTTGTAGGTCGACATTAAATCCAGGACTACCTATCTTTTATATACATGGTTATGCATATTACAGGTAGATACTTGTGGAGGGGAAGAGGAGCTTAAATACAACAGAGAGTGGAGCATATGGCATTATCTGTTGAGTGCTGGAGCAGCGAAGAAATGAAGCCACGCTGATGGTCCTGGCACACTGCTCCCAGAAAGTGGGCTGACCTGGAAGGGCTCCTTTCAACATGCTTAAAAAAATACAAATAGGGAGAAGGACTGAAATCTGGGAAAATGAATGAGGAATTTTCTTAAAAAGGTAAAGTTAGTGATTTTTGCCTAGAGAAAACCTTTTTAATACTTTGGAAAGTATGGACCTTTGTTCTCAATTAAAATTTCCTTTTGTTACCTTTCTTTGCATTTTGCGAGCATATATACTTTGGCACCTTTGAAAAGAAAACTTTAATAAATAAGGGGAAAAAAGAGAAATTCATTAGTGAATGGTAATAAATAACAATAACTTAAATCTCAATAAATATCTTCTCTATATTTCTGTATCTGAAACAGATGCATTGCATCGAGTAGCTTCTCTGGTCACTGGTGACCATGCATCAACGGAGCTGGGTATGTAACATCTGTCTCTGTAAACCGAAGGCCCTGGGGTGGGTCTCCCTGGCCTGGGGCAGCTGGGACCTTCTTTGTTTGCGCTCCTAGGAGAATGCTGTCGAAAACCACAATCGCTTCCTGTTTCCGAGGACATAAAGGAAATACCTTCAGGTTTGCTTTCCGTCATGAAGACAGCTTTTTTTGGATTTGGTTTTTGGCTCCTAGCCAACTCCTTGCTACCCCACATATCATGTTCAAAATTAATCTTCAATCATTCCCCTAAACGCTGGTGTAGTCAACCTCAGGCCTCGGCTTTTAGGTTGTGTCTCTGCTTTTGTGTCTCTGCTGTTTTCCCCCCTCTCCTTTCCAGGATATGAATCCATTGAGTGACAGAAAAATAAACCATTCTTACTTTCAGCAGTAGAACGTAATGACAAGGAGTGACACCGTGCTCACTGTTTCCCTGGTGTCCTCAGGCAGGTGAGAACGAGCCACAGGAGATACACTGGTTTGGTTCTTTGAGTGCATCCGCGACTGCAATTGTGGTTGGTGACAGTGGACTGTATCAGAAATGATGACAACAGCCAGCCAGGGACACCAGCCTGGAGCTTCTGGTGACATCAGCTGCTGTCCTGGAGAACCCAGATGGCTGTTTTCTCTTGCCCATCCAGACTTGCACAGCTGGACCTCCCTCTGCCAGGCTCCCACGATGGCTGCCTTCTTCTTCCTCTCTTCCTCCTCCACCGCTGCCTCCTTGGTCCTCATCTTCCCTTCCGGGCAAACATTTCCTGGGAACCTTGGTCCCTTGCTTTGCACTGTAGCAGGAATGCAATACACAGCAGTCTCTGGAGCTGGAGTCAGATACATCCACACCTTTTAGCGGAATGCTTTCTTAGAATATGGTAAACCAGGTTATCATCTAAAAACGACAGGTCGTCATCGAAGGCGATGGGTCTGCAACAAGCCTGCCCTACTTTGTCACTCACAAGCCTTCTACTTCTGGATAAATTTTTTAGTATTTTGTCATACATTGTCTCAGCTGCATCACAAGAGCCACTGCAGTACCGAAAAATCAGTTCTTCCTTGGTTTCATAGCCCAAGCCCAAGTCAGTGACATTTAAATGTATTGCTGTTAAGACACAGCCCCGATTTTTACCCCTCTGGCCTCTCCGACCTTTTCCTCTGGAATTCTCTGGGCTGGCAGCTGCAGCTTGCCGATTCCGCTCTCTTCTAGGAAGCACTGCCATTTGTTTATCTGGTGACCTTTTCAGTCTTTTAATGGTGGCTTGAATAAAATCCATGACATCATCAAACTGATCGTGATAATCCTCTGGCATATTTGCTGTTTGACAAGAAAACAGAAGATGTTACATGAGACAACAATGACCATCTCAGGCAACCTTCTAGATCAAAGTGTCTCCTAAAGTCAGTGCAAACTGGATCCATAGTGAAAAAATCAGCCATTTAAGATAGGTGTACATTGTAGCCCCCTAAAGACAGAGGCTAACGTGTACCCCCTAATACTTTGCAGAAGATTAGTTGGAGGAAGAGGCTAATGTGGTGGGTGATTCACTTCATTGTAGAAATTCAACCCTGACAAAATTTAAGCCAGTTTTAGCAAGTCAGGAGAGAGGGCTGTGAGCAGACTGACAGTTGAAGGCTCTCTCATTCTCTGTCTCTCTCTCTCTCTCTCTCTCTCTCTCTCTCTCTCTCTCTCTCTCTCTCTCCTTGGAATATAGCCTAGAGCCTGTTTCTTAAACATGAATGTGCAGTGTTACTGGTTTATATCTAGATGTTCCCCTAAACCTCACGCACTCTCAGGTGGGGCTTTGGGAGGATCATGCATGTGCTACTGGATTAGTCCACTGACACTGATGGGCTTGTAACTGGGTTTTGTAATGTTGGAAGGTAAATTCTGGTGGGAAGAGGTAGGTCACTGTGGACACGGCCTGAAAGGGTGTAAGTCCCTCCCCCTCCCTTGATCCCTGCTCTGATTCCTGCCTGCCACACCATGAACACTTTCTCCCATGCTGTACTCCTCTCCATTCTTCTTGGAGCCATCTGACTATGGACTGAAATCACTATAAACTATGAGTTACAATGTTATTTTGGTGGTATCAGGAATTGAACTTAGGACACTGTATTTGCCAGATAGGTGGTTAATCTACTGAGCTATTTCCCCAGCTCTTAAACTGTGAATCACAATAAGCCTTTCTTCTCTGAACTCCTGAGTACCAAGTGTTTTGTCCCAGCAATGAAACAGTAACTAATGTGGGTCGGGGAGATAGTTCCATAGCACAAGTGCCTGCCTGGTAAGTGCAGGGTCATGAGTTCGAACCCTGATTACACACACATGCGCACACACACACACACACACACACACACACAAAGATGAAAAAAATATGAGCCACACAGCTTTAAAAAAAAGAAAAAGTAACTAAGGCACGGAGGAAAACAGCCAAGATGCTTTCTGAACTGCAGAGTGCTAGCCTACCCTTGGAGATCAAGGAGAGAGAGAGAGAGAGAGGAGAGAGAGAGAGAGAGAGAGAGAGAGAGAGAGAGAAAAGAGAGAGAAGAGAGAGAGAGACAGAGAGAGAGAGACAGAGAGACGGAGAAGCTTGTATTTTTAACAAGATCCCAAAGAATTCTTATACTCATATTTTTAACAAGATCCCAAAGAATTCTTATACTCACAATTCATAGACTACACTTGGAGAAACATTGTTAGAGATTAAAAAAAAATTGTACCTCCCAGCCTTGTGTTTTTCATGTGGAATACTGAGTACGCATCCCTGAAATTCATCCCGACTCTGTGTGGCTGAATGTGACAAGAACACTTGGACAGGACAAAAAAGAATTCTGAAACCCAATTCTACTTCAAAACTTCTTTAAAAACATTAAGGAATGGAAGACCAACTTATATCTCACTAACGGACTAAATTTTCCATTTTTCTTTGAATGGTGTGAATTTCACAAAAAAGTATGGTGATTTGAATGGATCAAATGTATCATAGCAATGGATAAAATGAGATGCTGCTTGTGGACGGATGCAGCCCTTGCCCCAGGGGAGGAGGAGCACAAGCTCTTCTGCAGGTTGTCGCACAGCAGATCAGGTGAGAGGTGTAAACCTCAGAAGGTCCCATGTGGGAAAAACGAGAGGACACTAGCAGGTGTGCGACCCCTGTTAAAGCAGTATGAACTTGCAGTCTCTTGATGTTTTCTGGGGATTTCAGCATTTGGTGCAGTGTTTGGCTGAGTAAGAGAACAATTACTCAATTGGGACAATTTAATGTACATGTCTAAAGGGAAAGCAATCGAACATGAAATATTAGCTACTATGCTTCATGCTCTCCTGGCTCTATTTTCAGGCAATTCAGTTTAAGATTATGTGTGACTTAGAAAAATATACCTAAGAAGAGATGTGAGCAAGAGGAATTCTTTTCCAAGACTGTGTTAACTCACAGAAAGTGTACACTATGCCTACCCTGCTGCAAATTATTTGCTAATAAACCTAAGCTGTTTAATTTTCAAAACATAGCAGTATTCTACAGTGCAAAATGAAATGCAGCCAGAATGTCTTAACTACTTGTGTGTTAAGCTCCCTGACATAATGGTTGGTGTCATTCTTCTTCGTGGGAGGGTGTCCTGTACACTATAAGAAGTCTGGGCCCACCAGACCTAGTCACAACTACTATGTCTCTAAACATGGCCAAGTGTACCCATGTAGACAAAATCATCCAGATGGAAAACTACAGTGAGGGACTCTGGCCTTTTTTTGGGCTAACTCCTTTTTGCCTAGAAGAGGGCCCTGTGTGGCTCCAAGCTTCCTTTAAGCTTTTGTTTACATGTAATGGTCAACAGTCGCACTGACCTCCTTGTCTGAAATGCAATATGTCGCCAACCCCTACTTCTTGTGTCCTGCTCCCCGGTGCTCCCACTACAGCACTGCTGTGTTCTAACACACTGCCTGAGGTGTTAGGTGTGTTATATATGAACCGCCCACTCTGATGGAATGCCAGTTCCAAAGGCAAGGACTGTCTGACGGACCCCTGACTGAGCACAAATGCCAGGGATGGAGTCTGGTATCTGGAGGTCTTGGTAACTGTTTGTTGAATGAATCAGTCACTTTCCGTAAGAAAGAGATGATACTTTTTCAAGGGGACACAGGGCTTTCACTGAGAACGGCATCTTTATGAAATGAAAGGTTCCAAAATAAACAGCCCATACCACATGGGAAATCTTGATGCCCTAAGGGCACCATGTCCTCCAACATCACCTCCTCAATGGCTTCCTGTAGCCTTAAAGCTTAGCCTTCAGTGCCACCTACTTCTAGATGGGTTCCAAGGCCTAAGGCTCCCAAATGGGCGAGTTTTCAAGGGCCTAGAGAGCAGGAGAGCATTCCCATGCTGCCTTGCCTTTGTACTACTTTCTAACTGGTCTTCTTTTAGGAAGTTTTCTCAACAACAACAGCAACAATCACAACAAAATTAAATCACTGTGATTTAAAGAAA
>PVKN010031632.1:0-12465 GCA_004027915.1 Capromys pilorides | reverse complement strand
TCTTATTTTCTCCCTCTTCCCCTCCCCTGCTCTCCTCTCCGTTTTTCTCTGTCAGCCTACATTGATCTTGTCAATTATTTGTTGTAGATAAGAAAGAGATCCAGGAAAGCAAAGATTTGTGCTGTGGACAGTGCTTCGGCAAACTTGAAAAGTCAAAGCAAGAATGCCAAGACCTGAGGAGAAAGCTGGAGAAAAGCTGTAGGCATCTTCAGCATTTAGAGAGGAAGCACCAAGCCGTGGTGGAAAAGATCGGAGGTTAGCGCTGCGGGGCCGCCCTGCTGCCAGCCCAAAGCTCTCTGGTGCGCGGTTTCTCTCAGGCGCGCCCTGGCTCTCCTAGGGGTCAGTGTGCACCAGCGCAGACCTTTCCACTAGCCAGATGATGAGCAGACTCACACTGGGACGGCTTCGCGCTGCGTTCTCCGTCCCTGCCTGGACAGCGTAGGGCCCAGCGTAGGGCGCTGAGCGGGGTGCTGGGGCCTCTGCTGGGGAGCGCTCTCTGCAGTCCGGGTGAAGGCGTGCAGAGGGCGGTGGGGCCTGGCTGGGCATCACCCTGCTGCTGGGCATCTCAGTGCTGCCAGGCCGCTCCCGGGGAGTCGCCCTCTGCACTGCCGGGCACCCTCATCGCTCCACCCTGGCTCCACGCCGTACATTTCCTGCGTTTGGATTCCTGCTCTGGCCGCGCTTTCTTTTCCTGTGGGACGCCTTGCGTGGGACGCTGCCTGTCTGCCCTGTACTTTCCCCTGCGCTCTACTCTTCAGCCTCCTCCCTGAGGAGAAGCCCTCCTTGTCCGTAGTCTTTGGTTGGATGCCCGCTGCCCTTCCAGACCTCTGCCAGAGGATGAGGGGCTGTCGCCTCCTTCATCTCCGGGGAGGGAGCCACTAGGACAGACAGCCTTGGAGTGAAGAGCAAGCCTGAGGGCTGGGGTCTCTGAGAATTGTGCTGTCCACAGAGACCAGGCGGATGCATTCATTTGCCTTCCACACTCAACGGACCCCGCATTCGTCCCTCAGTGCTTGCGACACGCAGCAAGAGTGACCTTTCACTCAAGTGGATCCAGACACTTGTGCTGAAAGCTCTTCAGTGGCTGGCTGTGGCCCTCCACACTAACTACAGGCCCTTACATTTCACGTCACCTGTGGTACTCTACCACAGAGCTACATCCTTCCCTTGTTATTTCTTATATTTCCGGCTGAGTTTCACCAAGTTGCTCAAGGGGAAGTCGAATCAGGCGATCCTCCTGCCTCAGCCTCCCTCAGTGCTGGGCTAGAGAAATGCCGCTGCGCCAGGCTTCTCGCGCCCTCTTCCTTTCTCCATAGAGCCGTGGTATGGTTTAGTGGTTCGGCCACAGCCCAGCCATTGTCTGGACTCTGAGTCCCCGGGCCTTTTTCTCGGCCAAGCCTTCTGAGCTTGTTGCCAGGCGAACACCTCCTGGCCTCTCACTGAGCACCACAGCCCTGGCCAGGCCCATGACTTCAGTCTTCCTGAACCCAAGGTGCTGCCCCTGCACCACGAGCCTGAGAGGCCATGGCAGCACTGAGGCAGGGAGCTCATCACTTCCACAGGGCCGGCGTCAGTGCTTGTGCACCCCCTTGACACACTTGCACCCTGGGTCCCTGGGACCTTGGGACCCTGGGCCTCGCCTCACCCAACAGCTAAGCAGCCGAGTAGTTAAACTCTCTCTCTGACCTTAAATTTCAGGCTCTTCTCCTTTCACACTGCATAGACTCTTGTTCCTCTCATCCTTTTAAAAGTTCAGAGAGTTGGATGTCTCACGTTGTTTCTAGACATGGCCTGTACTTCAGGTTAGTTTTCTGGTTGTTTCCTAGTGGTGCGCTTGTGCCACGACCATTGAGGTGGGCAGCAGCTGTGGACAGGGACACAGGTGTTAGAGCAGCTCAGAGGCTTCTGCAGAGCTGCGGCGCACCTGGGAAGCAGCACCCAGGCCCCAGATGCAACGTGGAACGCTTCCAGGGCAGCGCGGGGCCCAGAGGAGGGGGAAGACCGGGCGGCTCTGAGTGCTGAGAGAACAGGCTAGGGAGTGGTCACGCTGGGAGTGGTGCAGCAGTAGGCTGGCCGACAGCAGCTGGGACAGGCGGTCCCGGGACCCACGGGGCAGGAGGAGGACGGGGGAGGAACTGATGTGTAATAAATTTTCTTTTGTAGAAGAGAATACTAGAGTCGTTGAAGAATTAATAGAAGAAAACAATGACATGAAGAATAAATTGGAAGAACTGCAACTGCTCTGTAAAACGCCACCAAGGTAGATCTTTACAGTTCTAAGTCATCTTATTGCTAAGTAGTGTTACGTGCTTCCAGACCCTTTTTTTAATAGCCAAAAGTATAAAAGACAATCCTGTAAACCCTCTCCCCAGAAAACACTCCAGAGTCCTTGTGTTGTAGCGTCTGAGCGTGTTTTTTAAAATGGGGTTTATTATAACCCTTCATTAGGAAGCATTTGCTCACGTTATTTGATGTTTTCTACCACACACCTGTCCGTAGCTTCCTGCGTTGCATCGTGTGCCCGTACCTTTTCTCCAGCCACGTGCACCCGCTGCCTTCGTTCCTTTGGGGTACTGGGATTTGCGCCGGGGCCTCTGCCCTGAGCTACGCCCCCGCCTTTTTCTTTCTGTTTCGAGATGGGGCTCTCCAAGTCGCTGAGCGCCCAGGCTGGGCTCGAACTTGCCATCCTCCTGCGCCAGGTGCTGGCTGGCAGGCAGGCGCCACCACGCCCGCTCCCGTGCTGTGGGCGGGCCGCGTGGGCGTCTCAGTGGCTTCCCGGTCCTCTTCCTCGCGGTGAGCTCCTGCGGCGGGATCTCAGGGGCGTCTCCCTGCTCCCAGGGGGACGCGCGGACACAAGTCTGCTTCTCTAGCTCAGGGTCTGCGTCTCTCCCGCCCTTGGTTTGTCCTAGGTCCCGGTCAGAGGGGGCCGTGGAAAGCGCTCGTCGGCCCGGTCCCGAGCAGGCCCTGGAGGAGCTGCGCGGCCAGTACATTAAAGCCGTGAGGAAAATCAAGTGTGAGTCCTGCAGGCGCTCCGGAGCCTTGGCGGGCGGGGTGAGGCTGGGTCACCTCACTGCCCGGGGACATAAGCGGGGAAGTTTCTAAGACCCACCTTGGACACCGCCCGTGCCGGTTCAGACGCGTGCAGTAACGGGTCGTGGGCCCAGATACCGTCCTTCGGGAGAGGCGGCAGAGCAGGCTGTTTTCCGTTGTTGAGGATCCCGTTTTTGTTGTGTCAACGTTCGTATAAACTAAACATTTAACTTTATAGTCTAAAGTTGTAGTGAGGAGTGTGGCAAGTGAGTTTTAAATTAGCAAGTGTTACTTTCTAGCAAAACCTTTTGGGCCTCTGGCCGTGAATGGTTGGGAGCCCCTCTGTTGTCCCTCACTTTTATTTCATATTTTTCCCCCTCTGTTTAGGACAGGGTCTCACTACGTGGATCATAGACCGGACTTGCAGTGACTCTCCCGTTTTAAGTGTCCCACAGGGCTGGGATGACAGGCGCACGCCACCACGCCCAGTCTGGAAGGCTGTCTCAGGGTGCCCACGGGCGGGGCCGGCACAGCACATTTTTATTTGAAATAGCTGTAAACTTGTTTGCCAGATCTTTATTGTTCAAGACCAGGTGGTGCCAGCTATTCTGAAAAGTATTCTATGTTTCCTCAGTGTAGAATGCTTCCTCCTTTTTCATTACCAGGTTGCCCCAAATGTATGGATGTCACAGCATAGCAACCAGTGTTTACATAGGAAAAAGACGTTTGTCTCCTAAAAGCATATTCACTTTTTTTTATAATCCATGATTTATTTATCTGGTACAGAGTCTTGATGTGCAGCTTGGACTCATAGCGATCCTCCTGCCCCACCCTCCCCAGTGCTGGGAGTATAGGTTGCGCCACCATGCCCGATTTCGGTGGCGGCAGCATTGAGGGCCTGGGGCTCAGGGGCCAGCATGGCATGTGGTAGCAGGGATCGAACCCAGGCCCTTGCGCTTGCCTGGCCAGCGCTTAGGCTGCTGAGCGATCTCCCCAGCCCCTGTATTCACTTTGGAAAACACAAGAACAGGTCTCAAATTCCAAATATAACGAGCAGATGCCGGACTCCTGCAAATGTTCGGCAAAGCTCCTTCGATATCACTTAAGAGGATTTGCATCTTGGTTCTTGCTGGTGCTGTCACGGGCCAAGTTCTACAGACTTGGGGTTGACAATCTAATTGGGCAGTGAAGTCTTAAACGTTTTCCATCCTAATGTAGAGTGTGGTGTGTGTGTGTGTGTGTTACGTTTTAGAAGACTGCTGATTTTGTGTTGACCTGTACTTCATTTTAGTTTTTCCATCTCAACAAAAAACACCCCCGTTAGGATTTTTGCATAGAACATCTGCTGTTCACATGCTCGCTGGCGCTAAGAGCCACACCGGTGTGAGTCAGCGTCATAGGAGCCGTGGCGTCCGAGGTGCAGGATGTAGTCCTGGACTTAGTCAGAGCAGTCTGCCGTAACGAATTGTGTCCCAGTCAAAGCCACGCTGAGTTCAAGTGAAAAGAGAATTTAAAAGCCACGAGTTGAGATTTTTGTTTGCATTTCAGGAGAACACCGCAGCAGTAGGGCATCTCCCTCATGCACTGTAATGTTGTGTCTAGTTAGATGCTCGAGGAAGGGTGAAATTAGTAAAGGGATGTGGGCCTGCAGGACGCAGGAGCCCACCCGGCTCCTGCCGCGCCCCCTCTCCACCTGCAGGACACAGGAGCCCACCCAGCTCCTGCCGCGCCCCTCTCTGCCTGCAGGACACAGGAGCCCACCCGGCTCCTGCCGCGCCCCTCTCCGCCTTGCCTTCCAGGGTCTGCTGTCCTCTCTCTCACCCTGTGTCTTCCTTGAACTGGGCCCATGTACGGTTGCAGGGCTTCTGTTTCTGTGCTGCGTGTTTACGTCATTTCCTTGTTAATGTGTTCTGCAGTCTGACCAGGCCACCCTGCTTGCTTCCCCCATGTCATCAATCCAGAAGGACCCATGGGTCCCTTCCCCTTGGTCCTGCCAGGATGGTGGCCTGGAGTGGGCCATGTGTTCCGCGCTGTGCCAGCCCCGCCCCTAGCTGCGCCCTCTCCCCACAGCTCCCCTGGGCCTGGCCCCTGGTCCCCGCTCCGGTGCTCAGAGCTCACCGTTGTGCGATTTTGCACCTTGCAGACGACATGCTCCGCTACATCCAGGAGAGCAAGCAGCGGGCCGCGGAAATGGTAAAGGAGGAGGTGCTGCGGGAGCGCCAAGAGACCGCCCGAAGGATGCGCAAGTACTACCTGATTTGCCTCCAGCAGATTCTGCAGGATGATGGAAAAGAGGAAGGGTAGGCTCGGCCCCAACTGCCCTCCCGGAGCCCTGGGGCAGCACGCCGCCGTCAGGCTCTACGCATTTTCCCTCATTAGCTTTTCCATGATCCGCCCCTGGGGATTAGGACAGGCTGATGGTTTTGCTACCCTAACTGTTGGCATAGCTAAGAGGAAAGCAGATGCTGGGGCTTAGGACTCTCACTTTTTCGTTTAAGCTATCTTAATTTTACATTCTGGAATTCCCCACAGCGCAGAGAAGAAGATTATGCACACTGCCAGCAAACTTGCTACAATGGCGAAGTTACTGGAGACACCAGCTTCTCATAGACCCCAGAGCAGAGCGCCGCAGCCAGGTACGTCCAGAGGAGCCACGTGTGTGGCTTTCCTGTCACTTTTTTTGGAGTGTTAGTGCTCCTCACGTGAAAAAAGAACAGCAGTGTAAGGAATGGGAGGGAGTTAATATACAAGGTTGTACCTGAACTAGAAATTTACACACAGGAGCAGAGAGTTTCCAGCTGAATATAGGTCGAGTGGGAATTCCACCCCTTCCCATCCTTGCTTCTGTCCCTAACTATGACAAAATATTTTAAGCAACAAGTAATGAAGGAGAAAAAAAAACAAAATTAACACCTGAGTTTTAAATGTTCATGATCAAAATCTCTCAGATGCATCTGTGAGAATATCACGTTGACACTCTATATTTGTAAACGCAGAGGCACTAGTAATATAGGACCGAGATGTGGCTCTGGAGTAGAGTGTTTGCCTTACATGTGCAAGACTTTGGGTTGATCCCTAGAACCACAAAGAAGGGAAAAAAGATTGTAAAAACCAGAAGCCATGAAAAATGTCTGGGAGAAAGAAGATGAATTCTGAGTGGAGATGGGGAACTTCAGGTCAGCATCCCAATGATGACAGCCACACATAGGAAATACCAAAACTGTGCCCCTGTGGAGCTGCTGGGCCGGGGCTCTGTGGTCCTCCTGGAGTGACTCACCGGTATTCTAGAGCAGCAGCTGCCAGGTGGGGTCCCTCCCTCCTGTCTCTTTGTCCACCATTTATTTGTTTATTTATTTATTTTGGCGGTACTAGGGATTGAACTCAGGACCTTGTACTTACCAGGCAAGCGCTTATTCTAGAGCTATCTCCCCAGCCCTTCGTCCACCCCTTCTGTTTGACTGGGTACAGCTGTGTACAGGAGCGCAGGGCTAGAAGTAGCCCACGTTGAGGCGGCCGGCCACACCCAGGTGCAGCGGGAGTCCCCGTGCCCAGGCTGCCAGCTGTGGGTTCTTTCTGCCTGTAGCTCTTGTCCCTGCCTGCTCCCTGATGCCTTGAAGTGAGTAGGACAGACACATTATTCAGCACATCTAAAAGACAAGCGTTTCACCAAAGTCACCATGTATTTACAGAGAACCACCACCGTGAAAAAAAGACCAAATTAACAATGAAACAAAACCAATCAAATTTATACTCAAGGTGGTAGCATTCATAGGTCCAACAAGGGGCCTGAGAATATATAACACAGTGTTCTTAGAGAAGTGGCAGAGGTTTTCATTGCAGGAACTAAGGCCTGCTAGTTTCAAGGAGATGAGGTAGATATTGATAATACTAGCAATTCCTAGAAAAGTATAGATTTATGTCTATGTTGAAATTTAAGGATAACCAACAAAGAAATAGAAATGGATTCAAATTAGTAGTGGAAAACTTTGGAAGAAAAATTTTAATTTAACAAAATCAGGAGGGTGATGCCTGCCTGGTAAGCTTAAGGTCCTGAGTTTGATCCCTGATACTGCAAAAAAAAAAAGAGGGGGGGGAATAAAACCTAGAAAACCTGGTAAGTGGAAGATAATAACATCAGCAATCAAACTAAATATGATGAGGTTAAATTTACTCATTGAAGCCCCCAGCTTGCAAGGTGTGGTGTACGACCATAATCCCCACACTTGAAAAGGCTGAGGTAGGCGGATCACAACTTCAGGTCCTGCCTGGGAAACTGAGACTTCGTGTGAACTTGTCCCAAAATAAAACAAATAAATAAAGAGTAAAAAGAGCTGGCAAGGTAGCTCAGCGCGGAGGCCCTGGGTTTAATCCTACCTATTGCTTCCCCCCTTCCCCCCCAATAAAGAGCCACAACTGTCAAACAGGAATTGACAGAAATGGGTATTTTCTCTTTTTATAAGAATTTTGAAGATGCACAATGATAGAAAGGTGAATGGTGTGCCACACAAGTGCGATGCTGACAGGTTAGAAAGAAAAGTGCAACGTGAAGGTAGAGATAAGGGGGCGGTAACCTGGGCGGACGTAGTGCGTCGAGATAGAGCACTCCTGAGGGTACAGAGGGGCTCTAGGCTTGTACGTTCTGTGCGTAACGTAGTTTATGAAGTGCGAGCTGAGTGACATGCACGGAAAACACGGCCCACGCCATCGCCCTGGGAGGTGCAGACCGTACTGCCAGGGTGGAGCTTTTGGACTGGAGAAAGCTCTAAGCAGAGACGATTCAGGGACCCATGAGATGTCCCCCACTCCCCCATATAATTTTATTCAAATCATTTTATTTTTACGCCTCAAATAAATTTCTAAATCTGGAGCAACAGTGCAAATAAAGTCCGGATAGCACCAACCCCTTCCATGGACGCTGGAGAGCACACGGCAGTTCTCAGATTTGCCGCTTCTGATGTCAGGCGTGTGGGGCTTTTGTTCCTGACCTGATTTAGTACCCTAGCCGGGTAAATCAGAGACTGTTTAGCTTTTACAGAGGGGTGTGTGTTCATGCACGTGTGTGTGTGTGTGTGTGTGTGTGTGTATGTGTTGGGTTGTTGGGCTGCTGCTGGTGAACTTTCTTTGTCCCAAACATCATCCTTGACATCAGAATCAACAAGAACTGGAAACACCGCAGCTGACTCTTGAAATACTGAGCCATCTACGTTAGAAAGTGATGGGAGTGGGTGGCCAGCAGAAGGATGTATCAGATTGCAGCCACGAGATTACCGGCTTTTTTTGCTTGGTACTTATGAAAGAACAGTTTTACAGGTCTAGCATTGATGTCCTTGGTTTGAGAAGGATTAAAATCTCTGCATTTTTTGAGACTTACAGCTGTACGTGTATTCTGCTTTGAATGTCCATTTTCTCCTCACGCGTGCTCCCCAATTTTGTTTTCCCCTGGCTTTAGAGATGCTGGCTGAAGTTGAAACACCAAAAAGAACCCTGGAGAACCACAGTCTGCCCTGCGCCACGAGGGAACCCCGAGGCGCGGGCGGACAGGCAGCGGCTACCAAGAGGACCGCGTGTAATTTACAAAGGCGGCTGCAGGATTCCGAGCCCAGGGGTCTGCGGCGGGTGGGCTCCGAAGGCTCCCTGCCAGACTTGGACTTTGGGGATGGTCGCTGCAAGCACCCGGATGTTTCGCCAAGGACCGTTTCCCCCGAGTTTGCGCCTTGCAAAGGCGAGGGGGGCCCGGCTGTGCCCAGGAGGAGAGAGCTGCGCCCCGCCGCGCTGCTCCGAGGAGGCCTGGGCAGCGAGCCCTGCCCGCCGGCGCCGGGGTCCACGCCCGCGCCCTTCCCCTCGCCCAGCCAGAGCGTGGGCTGCGAGCCGCACAGGCACGCTTTCCCTGGCCGAGGGCTGGGTGTTCCGGAAACGCCGGTGAGGGACAGGGCCCTGCTTGGTGACTCCATCGGCTGGCTCTCAGACAGTACTTTGCCCTGCCACAGTCTGGAAATGTCGTTCCTGTACGATCAGCCGCAGGGAACGTTGCCTGTGCCAGGCGAGCCCTGGACGCTCTCGGCGGCCGGCTGCCCTCCGGATGCACAGATGGCCGGTGAGCCGACGATGCACCAGAGAGACCCTGCTCCGCGCGAAGCCAGGCGTCCCCAGCAAGGGAGGCCGGGCGGGACTCGAGGACACCCATCCCCGCCAAGGGCGGCTGTGTGGAGGTCGGAGTTCGAAACTGGAAACAGTCCCCTGCCGGCCTCCGGGGCTCTGCAGCCTCCGCGACCCCCGCCTCCGCGACCGCCGCCGCCTCGCCTGTCCACGCAGCAGGACAGTGGCTTCGACAGCCCATGCGTCCAGCTAGGCTAATGACGCTGAGCCTAGAGAGAATCCCTCATGTATCAGAAGGAAGCTCAAAGAGAAGACTTCATACTGAAAAGTTGTGGGCTCTGCCTCCTTCAAGATGTTTTAGTAACTTTTATTATGAATAAAGTATTCTCATAAAAGTATTTGAGCTATTTATGTTGCCTTACTCCTCCACAGGCCGGATGGTGCACGCGTAGTCTGCTTTTGTGTGGTGCTTTTAATTGATTGCTAATGCATCTTTTTATACTTATAAATTGGTTACTCTGCTGTTATTTAAATAAAATTGCTTGTAATCTATATACTTGTGAATTATTTTGTACTGTGTGATACAGAAATGTATATCCAGGTCATTACATTTGAAATTCACCTCGAAAAAGTACAGTGTGAAGTTTACTTGCATGAATGACCAGCCAAATCTGATTTTTAAAGTGTAACCATGTTTATAAGGCTATGGCGGGCTGGCTGGGGATGTAGCTCAGTGGCAAAAGTACCTTCCTGGCCAGCATAAGGTCCCCAGTTCAATACCTGGTACCAAAAAAACAAAAACAAAAAAAAGCTATGGACTTAAAATAGACATACATTTCCTGAAAAGCTCTACTTAAAAAATTTTTTTCCAACCCTTGTTTCTGAAAGTAATAATACCAGGCCAGGCATGCGGCATGTTTATAATCCCAGCACTGGAAGGCTGAGGCAGGAGGGTGGCGGTTGAGTTCAAGACCATCCTGGCCTAGGTAGTGAATCCAAGGCCAGCCTGAACTGTGTATACCGTGAGACTCTGTCTCAATTTGCTCACTATAAAGAGGTTTTGTTACAAAATGTACAGCTGTATCCTGATTTCATTATTTAAAACACTCAACATTTTCACTTGATGTTGAGTCACTTTAAATCACCTGGGACATCCAGAGACTGTCTCTTCCATGACTTCATGTTTTCCTTTCACCTGAAATACCTTTTGGAAATTAAATTTTTAAAAATCATGTATTTATTTCTTTGATACAGGGTCTTGTTATGCAGCTTGGACTCCTGGGGCTCTAGGACCTACACAACATGCAGTACCAGGGATCAAACCCAGGTCCTTGTGCTTGCCTGGCAGGTGCTTAGACCGCTGAGCTATCTCCCCAGCCCCCTTTTTGGAAATTAAAGCAAGCTTTTTTATATAGTGAAAATTGTAAAACTTACTTTTTTTATTTACGGTGCAGAATCTGCTAACTTAGCGATAGGGGTTTAAGTAATTCTGAGCTGATGGGCAGATCTCAGAAGTGAAGTGAGCTCAGTGCTGTCATTTCTAGATAAATTCTTTCACAGATTCCTCAGGAGCATTTGGCTATTCTGTAAACCATTTTGGACTATAGTTTATGGATTATATTTTGAGATTAACTCAGTAAATTTCCCCACCAGAACGAGGTTAAGTGGTAGAAGCCTGGATGGCAAAAACATGGTCCTCTGATCCCCAGCTCTAAAAAGCAATGACCGGAAGCACAACATTTAGATCTTACAAAGCTGGGTCCCCTCAACTGGTGACCAGATGGCGTGAGCCCAACACCACGCTGGAGGTTAGGGCTGGAGTTCAGGTGTTTCTGATTGTCTTGGTTATTTTTATTCACTGCTGGGACAAGATACCTGACACCCAAAATAATGGAAAGGTTTATTTAGCTCCTCTCCTCGGCTGGCTCCCAAGCAGAGCGGCACAGGGCAGAGAGCAGCAGTTCGTGGCAGCAGAAAACAGCAAAGAGCAGAGGAGCAGCAGCAGCTGGGGCACCCAGCAGGCCTGCCTCTCTTCCTCTACACTGACTGTGAAGACCCCTGCTCCTCCGCGAAGATCAAGCTTCTCCTAAGTGGCCCAGCTGCAAAGTGGCACGACAGAGACCGGGACTATGGCAAAGGAAGCTGGGGGGCTTGCCGAAGCCCGCCTGAACCCCTTATATACCCTTTTTCGTGCTGAGTCACTCAGGCGGGCCCCAGGGCGCGAAATCCCCAAGCAGATCCAGCCAAGGTTCCAGCATCTCAGTGTGACACACTGTATCAACCACCACACTGACCAGCGTGGTATCTGCGGAGTCGAGCGCTCCAGCGCCGCAGGACCCGACGGAGGTGGTTGCTGCTTCGGGGCTGTGGTCACACAAAGCCCACGTTGTGGCGGCAGTGGTTGTTGGGTTTCATTCCCTCAGGCTGTATTAGGGTTTTCTCGCGAACATCCACAGGGGTGCGCTTTCTTGGCTTTTCGAGATCTTGGTCTTTCCTGAGCGAGTGGGTACCGCTGGCCCAAGGAGGAGTTGAAAGTGGGTCTGCCTCTGTTGGGGAGAGTTGACGGCTAGCATGCTTTATGCGGCCGAACTCGCCAACGAAGGCCTGTAGTGTGGGGGGTTGCAGAGGAGGGGGGACTTTAAAGTCAGTGAAGTTTATGCTTACAAAGATATTCACAATTTTCAGTTTTGTTTTTTTTTTTCCTGGTTCCAGGGATTCAACTCAGGACCTTGTGCTTGCCAGGCAGGCACTTATTCTTCTGAGCTATCTCCCCGGCCCTTCAGGTCTTTACTGGGTTTTGATAGCTTTTTACTTTTGAGAAAATTGACCATTTCATCTGAATAGTCTTAATTTGTGGACATCAAGATGGACATAGTAGTCTCTTAATTTTAGTACCCCTGGTGGTGTCCAGTTTTTTTTGTTGTTTGTTTTTTGTAACAGGAATTGAACTCAGGACCTTGTGCTGGCCAGGCAGGTGTTTGTGTCCCTGACCTGTGTCCCCACTCCATGCTTGACTTTGATATTCCAGGTCATCCCACTTTTCTTAGTGTTTCTCAAATTTGATTTTTTACCCCCAAAGAATTTTGGTTTAATTTTTTTTCTCTATTATTTTTTTATTTCTTTTTCATTGTTTTCCTCTTCCTGGTTTTATTTCCTTCCTTCTGCTTGCTTTAGGTTTAATTCTTCCGTGTTTATTCTAGGAGTGGTAGTGTACATTATTGAGTCTAATGTGGACATTTAACACTGCAGAAGCCTCTACGCATCGTTTAAGTCGCACCTTACGAATTTGATATGCTGTGGTTTTCCTTTGTTTCCAAGAATTGAGGATTTTTCCAATTT
>PVKN010031631.1:0-12443 GCA_004027915.1 Capromys pilorides | reverse complement strand
TATAGCACAAGGCACATTGCCACTAATCCTACTGAAAATAGACAAAATACTCCTCACTTCAAATATACCTGCTCCATCATTCTTCACATTGTAGCTTTTACTGTAATGCGGCTTTTAAAATGTAAACATCCACTGGATATTTTTGAGCATCCCTGTGCAGGATACAATAAAATGTTTTTCCAGGACAGATCCTTGAGCTACAGCTTCACGGCAGTTAGTCAGGTAGCACGGTGGACACAGGAACCTGCAGTGATGTAGATATCGTGCAGCAGCAAGAGGCACAGAGCCCTCGGAGGATTGGCTGCGAAATAGAGCTTGACCATGTTCCCAAAATTAATTCACGTTTTGACCATCTCAAATCCTAAAGGTGGGGCTGGGAACATAGCTCAGCCATCTAAGTGCCTGTCTGGCAAGTGCAGGGACACAGGTTTGATTCCTGGTACCACATGCTGTGCTGGCCCTGCTCCGGCCCTGAAATCTGGTGTGGTGGTGCATGTGTATCATGCCAGGATTGAGGAGGCTGGGACAGGAGGAACACTATGAGTCTGAGCTGTATAGGGAGACCCAAAGCAAAAAAAGAGAAGAGATCCTGAAGATGTCCATGCTTGGTTCCACCTCTGCATCAGTGGGTTAAAGAGCTACTTGTTGATAATTTTTCCTCCTGTAACTGTTTTGGCTTTATCAGTTTTCTGATCTGAACTGGCAATTAAGAGACTCGATTTTTTTCCCCTCCTCTGTACTGAAAAACAAGCAAACTGAAATCAAACAAGAAAATAACCCCTCTACCACCAACACCAACCAACAAAGACCCTGAATCAACATGGAGAGTAGTAGCCGGAAGTACCATGCTCTTTCTGTCTTCTGACATCTGCTTCTGGGCCCTGCCTGGCACTCAGCTGCTTTGCCTGGGTAGACTACAGGTTCCCTGGTCTGTTATGACCACTGTAGGTTAACAGTGCACAGTGCCGGGGAGGAAGATGGTCACTTTCTGTCCTGTTTGTGGGTTTTTTTTTTTTTTTCCTGTATTGAACTTGAAGTTGCTGTAGATGGGTTTTGACCTTCTGAGGAGAGGTGGAGAAGGGATTGGGGAAGGATTAGATGAAGGTCTCAAGAGAGCAGACACTAGGGAAGTTTTACTCCTGGTTTTCCATCTTGTTCTTTGTTGCCTTTTTATCTTTTGAACTCAACATGAGAAGGGTTTGCTTTTGAAAAGCCTATGCAGGGAAGCGTTGTTTTTCCTGTCTTTGAGCTGTTCAGCCATCTGTCCCAATTTCATCCTGGTTTCCTGTTATTTTCATTCTGCCTTTTATAAAGATTAACATGCAGTGCTACCACATATTCTATTAAGCTTGTCTCCTCACTACTTTATCTCATTAACTGCTTGATCACTGTGAATAAAAATAATCTTCCATTAAGTCACAACTTCAAACGTCTCTGAGACTTAGATCAAGCAAACCTTCAACAGCTTAAAAAAATCTCTTTAAATCCAAGAGGTTCACTTCAAAGGGAAACCCATGGGTGTTCTCAGCCCAGCTGACAGGTAAATAGTCATTTGTAACTAACGATATGCAAGTGAGAAGAAAACACAGGACACTGGAGTTTGTAGCTTCTCTGAGCTTCTTCTCTGGTTATGGCAACTTAGTGCTAGTCCTGGGGTGGGGCTGGACCGGATATCACAGCAGCTCACGTGGAGATGGGCCAGCACCACTCAGCAGCAAGCCGTTTCTTTCATGATCTGTGGCTCTGTTAATAAAATTAACACACACACACACATACACATATGCACACACATACACATGCACACACAAATTTAAGAGGACAAAGATCATTGCTACCAGAAATAACTATTGTGTTTAGTGTCCTGATAAGCTTTCTACATCTTAAGTGTGTTCACGTATTGGAGGCTTTCATTGCTTTGTAGATTTTTTTTACAGGCATGAGCATAGCCACATTTTTTTAGTTTTTTATGGTCTTGGGTCTCCTGTACCACTACTGTGATCTATGTAAGGGTGAGGCCTATGTATTCCCAAGGCTTAACATAGAGTGTAACTAAAAATAGTGCTTTATGAACTTTGGTTTGGATAAATAAATCAGGCTTACAAGATACCCTATTAGAGACATAAATTATTAGTTGTTCAATTATAGTTTAGCTTTGAGATTTCTGATTGCCTGTTGTAATAGAATGATGAGCACTTTTATATGAAACAGCTTTGTTACTACTTTATAAAAATTCCTAGGAATAGAATTAATAGCCTAATGTGTATGGGACACTGTAATGCTTTTGAAACTGTCATTCACAAAGGTACTAATTATTATGCAGTCTGTAGTAGTAAACAAGAGTGATAGTTTCCTGTATCGTTGTCAGAATCGTCGTACTTTAAAATGTTTTCCGTAAGCTTTATGTTTTTGAATGGTTGTTATTTTTTATATTTTATTTTTATAGTTTACTTGAACATTTACCTTTTTGTGTTCATAAAAATTCTGCTAATTGGAGTTTTTAGCCATACATATATTTCTAGTTTTTAAAACAGCCTCTCTAGATCATGTGTGTTTATGCCTGTATTATTGGGGACTGAACCTAAGGTCCTCATGCTGAGCAACACCCAAGACCATTTAAGTTTTTATTTTGAGGCAGAATCTCTCAGAGTCATTAAATGAAGCAGTCTTGGTTGAGCATGTAATTCTCTAGCCTCAGCCTCCCAGACCGCTGGGATTATAGGCATGTTCCCCCACATGTGGTTTTAAATTGTTTTCATCATCAGTTGGTAGTATAGGCATTTGCACAAATATAAAACAATATCCTCCTCCTTATTAATTTTGTCTTGTATATTTATGAGATATTTTCTACTTTAATAACATAGAAATAAAAGCTCAGAAAATAATCCAAAGTGGATATGTACATGTGTGTAGAGAGAGAAGGCTGAATTAATTTACAAATATTGCTGGTGAGCCGACTGATCATATGGAAAGAAAAAGTTATTTTCACTTAACAATTTGTATCAAAAGACATTTCATAAGTTTTCAAATTAAATTTAAAAAATATGAAAGGGCAATGAGATAGCTCAGTGGAATAAGCACTTGCTTAGGCAGGTGCAAGGACCAGAGTTCAATCCCAGGCACCACATACTGTGCTGGCCCTGCCCTGGGGTGTGGTAAACTGGCCACTGAGATGGGGTGCAGTGGCACACACCTGTAATCTCAGTGCCGGGGAAGCTGAAAACAGAAGAAACACTATGTACCAAATAAATAAATAAATAAATAAATAAATAAATAAATAAATAGTATCAAAGAGTTAGAAGCCAGTATTGTACTAGCAAATCATTGATTTACCCTATCATAAATGAACATACAAATGTGTATGAGTCCCAGGATTACTTTGGATGGAAAACATCCCCTATTTTTAAAAGTTTGGTTAAGCATTCTGTTCTATTTGTTTTTTTTTTAAATTTATGTATTTCATTCAGGGTCTTGCCACACAGCTCAGGCATGTAGTGATCCACCTGCTTTATTTTTATTTATTTATTTATATTTTTACTGAAGATCCGCCTGTTTTAACCTCCTCAACACTGAGATTACAGACATGTGCCACCACTCCTTGTTTTGGTAGCCAGCATGACAGGCTTGGGACAGGGCCCGCATGGCATATGGTACTGGGGATTGAACTGGCTCATTGCACTGGCAAGGCAGGTGCTTAGACTGCTGAGCTATCTCTCCTGCTCACGGTTAGCAATTCTAATAAAAATTTTCCTAAATTCAGTTTAGTGTGGAATGGGAGGTTTAGACTCAAATGCTGAATTTCAAGTATTTTTTCCTGCCTCATAACAATGGTTTTCCCAGTATAATTAAGTCAGTGGATGGTAAAGTGGCTGGTGAAAGAGAGAGGCCACTGGGTTTGGATTTAGAAGGCACAACGCCTTTGGAGAACTGCTTCTCCCACTCTACATTCGCATGATGGTGGGAAGACTGCCAGTCCTAAACCCACATGGCCATGCCCACCAGACTGGATAAGGTGATCAGGTTTAAACAATTAAAGGGCCCATGTGCCAGATCATCTGATTGATCCAGGTTAGGGATATGGTCAAGCGAAAACAAATTCATACTATTTACCATGATTTGGACTTAGAAGACACAGTGCCAGTCCTGAGTTTATTACTCATCACGCAGTTAGGTCATCTTGGAGGAGTTTTTCTTGACAAAAATCTCTATACCATCTACTCCACAGAGTGGGAAGACCGTACTAAGTAATTAGCATGCATTATTGAAGAATCCTGTATTATACACTAGCATAATATTCTTTATGCTGTGGGATTTATCCTTGTCTTACAGAACTGCATCTTTAAGAACAATTTTTTTTCCATCTTGCACTCTGAAAAATGTCTAGGATGGTGGCTTCACTTAACAATATCTTGCAATGATTAAAGGTTCTCATTCTGGAATCCTAATGAGTTTAGTTGGAAAGCAGATTCTGTTATTTATATTGTAGGGACCTTGGGCAAGTTATTTAATTTCTCTAAGTTTCAGTTTCCCCATCTGTGAGAAGAGAAAAATAATAGCATCTTTCATGGTTAGTTAGGGTTCTTTGGTTATATCACTAATCTTTTTTTTTTTGCTTTTGCAAAAAGAGGGACATTAGTAGGTAGCTAATCTAACCATATATCTATGTCTGTATAGATAGCTACGCATGGCTATGATGAACCTTTAGAGTTTTCAATGATAACAAAGAGATGACTGTGCTACCGCTGCTGTAGAGTGACCCAGCTCTCTAGGAGCGGTTAGCACGGATATGGTTCTGAAACTCAAACTGTGGGGTTAGGGATATAGCTCAGAGGCAGCAGTGCATGCCTGGCAAGCACAAGGTCCCCCACACCCGAAAGAAAACTCGAGCTATGATCTTGTTTTCCTCTTCTATTTTGCCTCTTTTGATAAGGATTTTACATGTCAGGAACTGTCATATGGTATAGATGATAGTACAGCAGGCCCTAGCTTATTTGTAAACCTATCTAACTCAAAATTTAAGTATTTTCTTTCCTAAGAGGCTCATGGTAAATAGTGTAAATTTGTTTTGGTTTGATCATATCCCTAATCTGGATCAATCAGATGATCTGGTACATGAGCCCTTTAATTATTTAAACCTGATCGTCTTACCTGGTCTGGTGGGCATGGCCATGTGGCTCTAGGACTGGCAGTCTTCCCACCATCATGTGAATATAGAATGGGAAAGGCAGTTCTCCAAAGAAATGGGGATATAGGATGTGTTCTTAGTGAGAAATAGCCAAGGTAGAACTTCTTTTTGTTTTTTAACTTTATTTATTTATTTATTTATTTACTTACTTACTTACTTATGCTATGGCCGGTTCAGCCTGCCCTGGGGGTGGGGCTGGCGCAGCGTGTGGTGCCGGGGATAAAACCGTTAACCCTGCAGTTGCCTAAGCTTGCTTAAGCAGGAGCTTTAGATCACTAAGCTATCTTGCCGGCCCCCAAGGTAGAACTTCTATGTACAGTTACTTGATATATAATAAATGCACAAAAAGAAAAAAGAGGGAATAAAAAAGCTATGTCTTATTCTTCTTGTTTATAGGAAGGAGTTTTGTTTCTTAGGACCTTGAAGATAGCTGCTGTTTTTAGAAATGCTACAAGTCAGCATTTTATTTATTTATTTTTCTATGTATTTAGGACAAGGTCTAGAGGGTCTACAGGGTCTCACTACGTAGATCATGCTCATAGTGATTCTCCTGTTTTCAGCCCCCCCAAGTGCTGGAATTACAGGTGTGTGACACATGCCCAGTCTCAATGGCAGTCTCAGTGCACTCCAGGGGTGGGGCTGGTATGGCACCCCAGGGGGTTGAACCCTGGCCTGCCTAAGCAGGCACTTTAGTCTGCTGAGCTATCTGGCTGGCTCTTAATCAGTATTTTAATGGTATCACTGTAAACATTTAGGAGCAGGTTCTAACCAGTCAGGCTATAAAAGGTTTAGGGTGAAGGAAAAGAGCCCACTTTTTCAGACTTACAGTTCTTCTCTTAGTTTCTTCTCCTGTTCCCGAGACATAATACTCAATGCATACAAGTTAAGGGAGAAAAGGTTTATGTGATTCACAGTTTGTAGAGGTTTAAGCCCATAACCACCTAAGGCAGGGTGAATGGCAGGCAGGCATCACTGAGGTGAAACAGTCCATGGTAGGCAAAAGGTAGCAAAGCAAAGCAAGCAAGGGATAAGACCAGTCTCTTTCTGTCACTTCTATTGCATCCAAGCTGCCAGGAAGAGGGTGCCCACCCTCGATCCTAGAATCCTTAATCAAGGCCTTACATCATGAATCAACTCCACACTGTAGAGTCAGCCACCCCTGAGAAAGCAACACCTATGGTGGCGTGAGGCTTTGGAGGGGCCTCTAGACACAAGCCTTAACAGTTCCTCAATACAAATTCTCGTTTTTTCCAGGTGTGGTGGTGCATACCTGTAAATCCAGACCTCAGAGAGCTGAGCCAGGAGGATCACTACAAGTTCATGGCCATCCCATGCTACATAGTGAATTAAAGTCCAGCCTGAATTACATGGTGAGACTCTGGGACCACTCTTTTTTGTTTAAGTACCATCAGTTTCAAGGTGAAGCTTTCAACTGGCATATATCATCCCAGCAAGTAGGCAAATTTATTGAAATAAACTCAATTACTTTTTTCTTAAAGACAGACATCAAGAGACATAACAAATCATGTGCAATAGGATGTATTTTGAGGGTAATTTTCCTAAATTATAAACAACATCTTGCTATCCTTGTCTCTCAAGTATCCATAAAAAAGAGTTCAAATGAATAAGTAGTTTCTGCATTTCATGATGTGATTTTAATTCTTCCACCTTGGCTGCTTAAGGATGACAGCTTAATCTTATATCACTGAAAATAAGAAATATCTATATTTCCACGATCACTGGAAGTTTAAATTGGATTGTAAATTCAGATAGAACTAACCTGAGGCTTATCAGAGTTGAAGCAATGGAACTACATGAGAAAGGAGATTTAATCAGCAGGAAAATTCTGTTTAAAAAATGATCTTTGGTCCCAAAAAGGATAGTTGAATTTAGGAGAAAGGAGGACAGGGAACAAGAAACAGAAATAAAAAATATCAAAAAATAGAAAAAACAACTTCTTCCTCACACCTTGGAACTTCTTTATTTATTTAGACTTAAAAAAAAAAAAAAAGCCGACAGAAATCCTGCATATTTTTCAGGACATCTCCTTATTGTTTTCTTGCAGTAGGGGGAACTGTGGAGAAATATGTCAAATCAGAAAATGCTGCTCACCAATACCATTGCGCAGCTTTGTTTGTGATGCCTTACACTGCTAACTTGCCTGCTTGCTCTGTCACTCAACAGCTTTATTTCTAGAAGCAATTTTCAAAAATCTTCTGTTCTCCTGATGGGAATGTTTGAAGGACCAAGAGAACAGTTCTGTTCAAACCAAGAGAATGTTTGAAGGACCAACAGAAAGCAATTCTGTAGGGCGAGAAAGCCAGGGTGTACAGCGACACCCTGAACTCAAAGCCCGTTTTGGGGCTGGTGTGATACTGAGGCTGCAGGGCCTGTACATCACCCTGTTCCCGATACTATTCGCGGAAGACAGATGTTGGCGTAGAAGCTGTTGCTACTGGAGAATTATTTTTTTTCTGCTGAGGCAGAATGATGTACTGTAACTAAAACTTTAATTTTAGCAAGAAACATGATTGTTACTGCTTTAATGTCTCTGATTAAGGTCAGGCTCAGTAATGGCTTGGAAACAATTAAGTTTGTTTTCAAAAATCTATTCTTTTCCTCTTTGAAAGGGGGGGGAGTTACCAGAAAGAAACATATTAATGTTTGTCCACATTCTATCAGCGATCTATTTCTGTGTGATGTTCCACCCCGAAACACAGTGGCTTGAAGCAATAACTATTTGCTTCCTTGTAGCATTGCAATTTGGGCTGGATTAGCTGGAATGGCTCATCTCTGCCCCATGTGGTGTTGGCTGGACTTGATCATTTGCCTGCGGTCAGCTGAATGTTTGATTTGGTCTTATCAGCTGGCTGGGGTCAATAGCCAGGAGAGCTTGGATCTCTTTTCTGTGGCTCCTCAGTAGAATGGCCTGGGCTTCCATTGTTCTTATGGAATCCCAACTCCATACCATAAATCTAAGCCCTTTCAATGAATATTTCACCCATTATCTGGACCATCTACTTCCGGGGTACCAAGTCACAAGGTTCTCAGGGTAGACCTTCCTGTTGAAGCTCTGTTCCTCCAGCTGTGGCTGCAGCTCCTGCCTGGCCCGGCCCTCCTTGTATCCCCGCATGGCAGAGCTGCCTTACCACGCATCTTCAGCAGTGCATTGGAGCTTGGTATCCACAACATAACGTGGCTCTCTCAGGCGAGCTAGGAGCACTGCTCCTTTCCTTTCTGGGCTGTGCTATGTTTGGGGTATCCGCAGCAGTGTTTCTGCATTTGCATTTTCTTTACCTCTATCCATCTTCCATTGCTTTTCACCCATTTCAGACAGGAGCCTGTCAGGGCTGGAGTAGAATGAACTTGACAGAGGGCAGCATATAAGTGTACCTTAATGACATTGATTTGATGGGGTCTATCAAACACCCTTCTTTCTAAATTTAGAGTAGATGCTTCTTACTTTTCTACCCATGTACCTATTCCACGTTCGACTATTCAACTATGACCCTACTCACCTCCCCATATGTCTTAGTTACTTTTCTGTTGTTGCTGGAACAAATGCCTGACACCCAAGCTTAGGGAAGGAAAGGTTTATTTAGCTCACAGTTATTGGAGGTTTCAAGACACTGCCCCTGCTCTACAGAGTCTGAAGGAGAGGCTGGAGTGCTGCCGTGTCAGGGACGGGACGATTCACTCCATACCTCTAAGAGAGGCCAGCAGGCCTGGGGGTTGGAGGCGGGAGAGGTGCAAGTTGTCAGTTTAACAGTTGGAGCCTCTCTGGCTCAGCCCCTCAAGCCCCGCCCTCATCCTCTGGCTCCGCCCCTCGAGCCACACACTTGGCAGACCCATGATTTACATGAGGCTTTTGGGGGACAGCTAGATACAAACCATAACACCATGCCTGTCTTGAACCAGATCATTGTTAAGTGAAATCTATTCCATGTTAAAAACAAAGAAGAGACCAAGTAAAAGAAATGAGGATTGTGGCTGCAGGTTAGTGAAATTCCAGGTCTCCATTTAGCCCATTCCTCTGCTCACTAATCCTCCTTATCCTAAAGAATTAAAGCTATCCTGTGGGGGTGGCAGTGAGTTAGCCCATATGGCGCTCTGCTCTTTCTCACCCTTTTAATTTGGCTCATTGTTCAATCTTAATTTGCAATTGTCACAGCTGCGATTACATTCTTGACATTCCACCAACTCCAAAACACCCTTGAATCCGAACCCGTGGTGCTTTTAACTATATTTTTGTTGAGAAAGGTTATGTTGTCACAATGGGTAAAGCTAGCACTTCAGCAAGGGAAAACATTTTTTTGGGGGGGGGGGAAATGTAATTCTAATT
The DNA here is from genome assembly GCA_004027915.1 of Capromys pilorides. Taxonomy (NCBI): domain Eukaryota; kingdom Metazoa; phylum Chordata; class Mammalia; order Rodentia; family Capromyidae; genus Capromys; species Capromys pilorides. The sequence goes on along the minus strand of PVKN010031631.1, from coordinate 2,919 downwards.
TAGTATTAAGCCTCTGAAGGGGCCATGACTGTGGAACCTCAAATGCAGGGGAGTTGACAACTCAGCCATAATCAAGCTAAGTGAATTGGACGGAGCAATGTGAGACATAATTAGCAATTCCGTTCAGCGAGCTGTCTCCTGAAAAACTTAAAATACCTTCCTGCCTCATGCATATTCAGTGCCTCATTTGCTATTGTTTCTATCCAACAGGTTGAAATTCAAAAGGGAAAAAATCTGAGTTGTCCTTCTCACTCATTCTCTGCTCTCCTCTGCTGCAACTCTGTCCCCACCAGGCCCCCTTCAAGCCAACAGGTCAGCCCAATGCCAGCTGCACTGCCGCACACACAATACTCTGACTACATATTTTTCCTTTTCTTCTATTGGTATCTTTATCTACCCTCCTTTTCTATTTTTATTTTTATTTTTTTTGCAGTACTGGGGATTGAACTCTGGACCTTGTGGGTGCGAGGCAGGCGCTTATGCCTGCTGAGCTATCTCTTAGTCCCTTCTACCCTCCTTTTAATTAGATAAGCTGAGCTGTACATTTACCCCTGGAGAATTATGAGCATTTGATTGTTGTAAACAGGCTCCAAAGGCCTGAAGCAAGAATGAGGGACTCAATCCTTCCTGTGGTGGCTGGGTCAGGTGTCCTTGCTGCCTGCTGATCTGGAGATTGATTGATGAGCTGGGCTTTCTGTCTCATCTTCTCTCCTTGATGGGGCAGCTTTCACTCTCTTTTATGTTCTAAGTAGTTGGGCTTTTGCCTGTAGATATGCAGTGATATCTCAGAAGCCATGAGATCACAGACATTCCCCATAATCATTGCTTCTTCCAGATGACTGAGCTTAGATGTTCTGCATCAGTAGCCTGTCATCTGGGCCTAGTGGTACAAACCTGTAATCCCTGCACTCAGGAAGGCTGAGGCAGGAGAATCACATATTTAAGCCCAGGCCAGGCAATTTAGTAATTTATTGAGGCCCTGTTTCAAATTTTTCTCTTTTTTTTATGATTTTATTACTTTTAATAATGAATCACAATGAGATAGTTTCAAAACAGGACAGCCACAATAATTAATACAATGCATATTGCTGTCTTCATAGTAATTGAATAGAGTATAAGATACAGACATAACTTTTCTAAATACTATTGGTACAAATATTCCTTCTCACTGAGAAGGAATACAGTTGTATGCATAGTTCAATATTCTGTAAGAATATTGAGAAAGTAGTTGTATGCCTCTATACTTCTCTGCCATTGTCTTTTTACTTCAGCCACTATTAATTCACAGATTACTTTTTTTTTTTTACTTCAGAGGTTATTTCTTATTTGATTTCCTCTATACCTTTCTGAATTTGTTTCTCTACTTCAGATGCTATTAATTCAGAGATTTCAGCAGTGTGATTCCCATTTGCTTCTATGCTAGTGTCTCCTGCATTTGTTCTGGGTGGGCTTGGGGTCTCAGATTGCATCTTGCTCCTTCTCTTCATCATTTTGTATAACACTGTCCTCTGACCTTTGGTGTAGAACTTCGGTGCAGTTATGCTATTAGTGCCTACTGAAATTTGTCCAGATCTACCAGGTTTGATGTTGTCCAGATGTACTTAGCTGGGTCTGGCTCTGTGCTCAGTTCCTTCCTGTTGCAGTTCGTGGAAGTGAGCTTGCTGTGCTCCTCTGGCAAGATGTTCAGTACCTGGATTAGCTGGGAGGGTCTGTCCACCACCCTTTCTGCAGGGAATTTTGCTGCAGGATTCCACAGCAGATGCCATGTCTGGGTCCTGGGTGGGGAAGAATTTCAAGTGGTGCAGGGGTGTAGGCTGAGAGTTCCTACCTGTGTGCACACTGGTCCAGGTTCTGGGTGGGGAAGAAATTCTGTTTGTGTAGTGGGCTGCAGGCCGAGCATTCCTACCTGTGTGCCCACCTGTCTGGGCTCTTCCCACTTGAATGTCTGGAGTCTGGGCAGGGAAGAACTTCTGGTGACCTGGAAGGGCTGTAGGCTCCTTATTTCAGATTTTAAAAATAAAAGGAGCTGGGGATAGATCTCAGTGCAAAAGCTCTGGACTCAGTCACCAGTAAACAAAAGAAGGCTGTTTTCTTGGAGCCCTGGGTGTTGGGTGTCAAATCCCAGTTCTGTCCTTATTGGTGGTGTAATCTTTACTGTCTGAGTTCGAGCTGCTGTAATAAACTACTGTAGACCAGAGGGATTAAATAACAGAAACTTATTTCTCACATTTTCAAACACTAGGAAGTCCCAGATGAAAGCATTAAGATCTGGTGTCTGGTAAAAGTCTGCTTCCTCATTTGCAGATGATGCTTTTTGTTGTGTCCTCAAGGGACAGATAGCAGGAAGTGAGCAAGCACTCCCACTCTTCCTACAGGGCCATGAGTCACTAAACGCTCATGTTACAACCTAGTCCCTACTCACAGGCCTCACTTCTTAATATCATCACATGGTGCTTAGGATTTCAGCTCATGGATTTGCTCAAGGGTATCAAACATTCGTTTTATAACCTCGACCAAATTACCTTGCCTCTCCAATCTTCACACATTTTATTTGTAAGATGAAGATCATAAGATTCCTGTGTGGGAAATCATTGTGAGCATCAAATAAGATAATGTGTTGGGCATACTCAGCGGAATGCTTGGGACAGTGCTGGTGCCTAATCACTTTGAGTCTCATAAATTCTTTCCTTTTATCTTATCCTTACCTTCTCCCCTTTTATGTTGTGTTTTGAAATGTGATTTCAGGAAATAAAAAGCAGGTCAAAATATCAAGAACATCATATTAATTTTAATCTCTTTTCATGCATACGTTATAAAATATGCATTCCAGCAATTAGTAAATGTTAACTTAAATTTCATCAACTCTTCCCTTTCTATTACTTGCTAGTAACAGCAAATTTAGGAGTAACTCTGGGTGAG
>PVKN010031630.1:0-12442 GCA_004027915.1 Capromys pilorides | reverse complement strand
GTGACATTTTAATTACAAAGAAATTACCCAAGAAAATATGTAATTATATCTGCTAATTGACAATGAATCCATACATAACACCTCTTTATGTTAAAATAATTGCTAAAATGTGACCTTATTTTTTACCATAGACATGTGATTTAATTGATTGCATTCTGTTTTGCAAATAAAAAGTTAATTTGAAGATATAATCACCAAAGTATATAAACACCACCAGTTCAGCTGAGAATTGCTGAGGGACCTCAAATAATATTTCATTACAATCAATATTAATATTATCCTGATAAATTAAGGATAATTATTTAGATTTCTCATTCTGCCCCATGTAACAAAATGTGCTCTTCTCAGAGTGGCTTTGTTAGTCATTCCAAAACAGCATGTACTATGCAAAAAAGAACAAAGTTCAAGTGGCTATGCAAGACCAAATTTCTCACATATAATCACTCATTAATTGAAAATGGACAAGCTATTGTCAAAGCTGAAGACACTTTTGGGAGAAAATAATTTTGATCCTTTCTGTCCTTTAAATGTCAGTGCTTTATGATTTTTAAAATTTACTCGTGCTGTAGACATATTCTTCAAACAACAAAAGCAAGTTTCTACTGTCTGTCTCTCAGCTTTCTCTAGTGCTTGCACTAGTGTCTGTGGCTTACAGTCATCTTGGGGAGTTGGCACATAACTGTGATGCAGCTTATTTCTTCTTAAATTCTCTCCTCCTTCTCCTGGCACCTTCCTTTTCCCTTGCTATTTCCTCTTCCCCATTTTCAGTCTTGTTGATATTATTAATTTTGCCTCATATTTACAGCATGTAATGCTTATAATCACTGAGGTTATTGACTTCATTGATGTTATTGCTCTCTTTCTCTTACTTATGTCCCTTCCCCTACCCCTCCCCCTTGGTCTCCTGAACCCCTGCCCATTTGCAAGAGACCCATTCCCCACGCAACTTCTACAAACCTCCGTTTTTCTGATATTTTCCCAGAGATCCCTTCCTTCTCTCAATCAGGGAAAAATATTCACTTAATACTTATTTTTGTCACACTCTGTCTCTTTAAAACTGACCAACCTAGTGGAAATTTTTTTAACCAACAACAATATACAACCATGGCCCACACAATAACATTTTATCAATATAGTTTATTTCAAGAAAAGAATCAATACAGTTTTCTACACCAGTGAGAAAGACTGAATTTTTTTTGAAGTATGAGCATTTCACAACACAGACATCTTCTTGTACATTTCTATCTTCTTCATAAATATATCACCTTCAAGGGTCATCCTGCTACTGAAATTTTAGGAGAAAGCACCCAGATCTAAAGCTATAGTAATACATGCCTGACATTTCTGCTATGCAGTGTTCAGGAGGATTAGCATGCCAAGTTATCTTGGGAACTATGCGCCTCTAAGGAGTCAGTGAAGCTTCTCGAAGGACGGGAAGGGAAAAAGGCACTGAGAGTAAGGTGGGTGATGGGTCACTCGACTGTTATCCAACAAGAGCCTCAGCTCCTGGCAACATTAGGCCCCTTGCTAGGTTATCATTTGAGGTTAGCCTTCATTTCTTCTAGTTACAAATTAGAAAATCACATTGATGTGAGTATAGTTGAGTTGCTATAAGTCAAATACTAGCTCAGTAGTAGCGCTAGGGTTATAGTACAGGATATGTGACTCACTGACCAGGCCTGCATTTTCTAGGTGTCTCTACTCTAACACAGGGAAAAGCTCCCACTGTTTATTTAATAGTCTATAAACCCTTCTTTAGGCTTCTTATCCAGGGAGAGATTTGAAGCGGTAAGCATCACTGCATAAAATATTGGCCCTAAATCAAGACCTAGTGTAATGCACCATGCAGAGCATGCAACGCAGTCCTCCCCCTCTCTGTCCACGCTCCCAACAGCCGGCCTGCCATGCCTGTGGGAGCTGAGACTCAACATCTAGGGTGTTAAATACAGAGTACAGATTGCTGGTCATTGCAGATAATTACCATTGATGAAATGGATCTTCACCATGACCTCTTCAGCACAGAGGGTTTAACAAGAACAACGGCAATGTCTCACGCTCTAGTTTATGTTTTGGTCCAGTCTTCTCCCAAATATGCTGAGTGGCTCCTTTTTTCCTATCCAGTTCAGATATTTATCTTCTACCACTTGCTAAAGGAGGATGTGTTTTTTTCCAGTGGAATGGAAAGCTTGAATGTACAACGCCTTTGGAATAATTTGCCCTGTGTTTGTTTGCCACTTGTCTCAGTAAATGTTAAGTGTGACAGGGAAACAGGAGGCTTTTTATTTTTCTACGGGCTAGCGAAGGTCTCATCACTCACCAAATCCCACGAGCTTTTACATTCTCAGCTGTGTCCTTCTTCTGACCTTAAACTTTCTTACTGTCTAGAAATACAGCTTTTCCTGAGAGCTTGAAAAGCCCTACAAGCTGTGTTTGACAGCAAGACAGGCAATGCACAACAGGGCAGGTTATCATCAGAGAAAACTGTAACTTCCTCATCAGAAACTATTTGTTCAACATAAAACCCAGAGGTCTAAGGCAAGCTAACAGACTTGCTCCCATACCTCGAGCAGCTTGTAATTTCCTAGAAACTCAGAACAACAGTGGCACTTATAGAGCTAAGTGATTGTATTTCTTGTTGCAGCCTGTGGCCCCACCCCCACTTCTGGTGTGGAAGGATCTGCAGATGCCCTCAACCCCATTTCACGGATAGCCTGAAAGTTTCAGCAGAAACATTGCCCTCGTTGGGCAACTTCTGGATGGACATCCCTTCAAGAAGCCCTAAGAAGACTGAAGAAGGAAAGGGCAGTTGCCCAACACCAAGGAGGATCAAAGGGACTTGGCCCAAGCAATCGTTGCAAACTTCTCTTGAGTGATTGATTGCGAGCAGAGTACAGTCTGCAGGGATCACAAGGAAGGTTCCTAACTTGCCACACTGTTGTCTCTTCACCTGCAAAACAGCCCCAGTCACTGTTCCTGCCTCTATGACATTGTGGTGATTTGTAAGCAAGATAAAGAATGTGAGATCATTGGCCCAGGGCTGGCCTGTTTGATGTTCAATTCATATTATCTTTTTACCATTCTTTACCAATGGATCATTTAAATATTCCTGTAAAGAGAGCAGCATCCCCATTTTACACCTGAGCAAAGTGAGGCATAGAATGAGAAGGAGTTCATCTACAACTGTATAAGTGTTATGAAGGAGCTCGCTTCGACAGTACATATGCCAGAACTGTACTGGTCATGGCACCCCAGCTCCTGTGTAAGCAGCAGCAGAAAACTGCAAACTCCCATGATGTTCTGATATATGAACAGGAAAGAGACATAGGTAAGCCTAAAACTACCCTGGGGTTGCAGGTTCTGAACTCCCAGCAGGAGGACACAGCTGGGTGCAGGCATCAGAGAAAAGCTAGACTTTCCCCCAGGCCCCAAAAGAAGGATTTCCCACCCAGACTGGCTGGTGCACACAGCCTCCCCCACCAGCAAGGTTCTGAGTCTATCATAAAGGGAGTCACCAGGCTATAATTGCTTCTGCTTTAATTCTCCACCTAGTGTGAAGAGTGTCAAGGTCCAGGCCACTGTACTTCAAATAACACCCAACTTATTGCTCCAGATTTTGTGGTTCAGTTATTTCAGCCCAGCAAGGACAGGCTGCGATGTGTAAGTCCCAAGTTCACTGTAAACAAAGAAAATCCATCAAAAAGAGACTATCTCAAGAGAAATTCTTTTCAGGCTTTCATTACTGACTGCGACAGATGAAATCTTTCAGCTTGCTGATGGCACAGTGTCCCCACACACACTGACAGGGCGGCGATTGTTTGGTTCAAGGGAAAGCTTATATATCCTTCACGGTAAACCTGTCAATACCATGCTTGTTAAATATGTGTGTGGATATTGGAAGCCCTTCAGTTTCGCCCAGCTAGGCATCCAGACCAAGGCAGTGCATTGAGTGGAAATGTTAAACTGTCTCTCCCAGACATAGGAGTTTTCTTGGCTAAGGCATCGAGCTTTTTATCAAGCAACTGCCTCCATTTTTAAAAACTCCTGTGAGCCAGTAAACATGTGACTTTGCTTCTTTTTAGACTAGCAAAGTCAGCATGGAGCCTTGGTTAATTGTGGAATTTTTCCTAGCCTCTCTTGGGCCATTTGTACGGTGGGAACATCGCAATAAATGATCATCATTTGTCTGCTGGCCCAACAGTTTCATAGTATTCACACTCAATTTCAAAAATCGATGAGAACAAAGGGATCCTGTGTGCTTCCCATTACCCCCCAGATGAAGTCATTTCACAGAGGGCTTGGCATGCAAGCAATGTGCAAACTAGAGTCAGCAAACCTTGAACAAGCGTGCATACGTATCACTCAGTTTTCTCTACAACTAAAATAAATGCTATCAATTTTTATTATAAAAAATGTCCTTGAAAATTAAAACTTTTGTTGTAAACATCCATACATTCATGAACCAATACCAATAATTATTAGTACTTCTGTAATTTTTGCAACTTTTCCCTTTGTGTCTTTCTCTCTCTCAATAAAATATATGCACATATTCATGCCTCAGTTCTTTCTTTTTAATAATCATGGCTGATGTCATGACATTTTGCCCTCAAGTATCTCAGTACATTTCTCCTAAAAATAAGATGCACCTATTCTATAACGCAATACCATTAACAATCTTGAGAAAACACAGTAATTCCCCAAAGTGTTTAGACTATTGAGATTTCTCCAACTGACACTGAGAGCTCTTTCATTTTTTAACTGATATCTAATCAAATTTATGGAAACAATGCATACTTTTCTTCTTGTTGTTGCCATTTTTCTTGTTGTTCTTCTTTCTCTTCTTCCTATTTAATATTTTGCATTAAAATATGAAAGAAGCACTTTAATTCCCCTGTCAGTTATTCTCCCTTCTAGGTTTATCTGCTGTCATTTAACTTGTTCTTCCCACACCTGCATATCCTAGAAATTACAGGGGAGATCCAACAGCTACATGAGACTCAAGCCCAATAAGAATAATCACTGGATGGCACCTCTTCCCTCCACTGCATCCTATCAGAAGACATACAAAAGGACCATTTGGGATGCCACAGTTAATCACATGATCAAGACAGTTGCCATTTGATCTGTCTGTCACATTGCTGCACTTTTCTCCTTTGTGTTAGCAGGAATTCATCCAAGTAAACTTTTGAAAATGTATTTCTAATTGAAATACAAGTTAAATTCCTTCCCCTGAGAGTTAACACAATCCACAAAGCTATGTTTATTTAAGTAGATCCTCTTTATCACTTTCCATTTTGTGGGGTGGCTACATGGGGTATTCTTCAATTACCATTGCAGAAAATATCACTGAGCTTAAACTCAAGTCTTCATGAATTTTAAAATAAATCAGCCTTCCATATATTTAAAAAGACAGCATCTTGTACAAATCTTTGACTACAGCATTTTCACTCAGTATTAATTACATATCAACTTTTCAGCCTCCCTGTAAACTGGTATTATTTATTAGATTCACAAGAAAAGACACACTTAATCTTTATGATTCACTGTTTCTCCTGTGAAGAACTTAAGCTTATACTGAGTTGATTCTTTTGGGGAGCCTGGGGGTGGTCTAGTAAGGCTTTGAAACCATGCTGCTCAAATCCCAGTACCCCTGGAAATACCCATCTGCGTGTTGGGGTACTCAATACCTATGGAGCCTCTTTCTGAAGCTGTATTTTTTCCCTAACAGCAACTTAAAACATCATTATAATCCAAAATAAACTCATATAGATATTGAAATAAAATGAAAAATTCTCATGAATTTAAATCTAAAGCGCAAGTCAACTGTAGTTAAGCCAGTCTCCCTTCTCTGCCTTCTCAGTCCCCTGTAGCCTCCCTACAACCCACAGGAAAGCATTTGTCGCTGTCTTTGAAGTCCTAGGTTAGCCACAGAACCTGGTTAAACTGTCAGCAAACATTTAAATCAACAAAGGTAAACTTACCTAGAAAATTTTCCTGACACTTTCAAGAGCCACCTCTGTTCATGATAGGTACCACAGGACATAGCGACCACATTGATAGGAACCCATCCATTTTTGCTGCTACAACTCAGTAAATGTCATTAACCTTCCACACTCAGGCAAGAGTCGCAGGCCGCTAAGGGTGGACAGCCACCTCCCTCCCACACCATAGCTGTGCTCATCCACTTTCTGTCACTGTAGTGAATCCCAGAGATGGATCATCTTATGAAGAGAGAAGTTGTATTTCACAGTTCACAGTGCTAGAGACTTTAGTCCATAAGGGATTCACATTGAGGGTTTATTGCATTGAGTCCTTGAGAGTTTCCTTGCAGAAAAGAAAGCTACCCATGTCCTGGCCTGGATGCAAAACAGGAACCAGGATAGGCTGGCCTCTCAGCATTCCCTCCAAGGACGTCCACAGCAGCCATAAGATCACTCACTGAGCCCCACCTCTTGAAAGTTCCACTGCCTTCCAATCACCTGACTCTGGATGACAAGCACCTAACACATGGGTGGTAGAGGCCATTCATGGCCCAAACTACAGAAACAGCTCTTTGTTAGCACACATCTGTAAAGCACTAGCCATGAGCCAGGCAAAGTCCCAGCACTTCATCTGTGCCAATACACTTCACATCAGTCATACAGTGTAAATACAGATACAGTATTGTCATCACATCACAGATGGGGAAAGTGAGGCCCAAAGCCAAGTGATTTTCCTGGCACAGGAATCACTGAAGCCAGGATCTGAAATCTTGTACCTGGCATTTTAATGACAGCAACTGTCCCAAGACTTTGTATTTGAAAAGACCTCTAATGATGTAATGTCATTGTTTGATCAAAGAAAATGTGGAGGCATCTTTGATTTTTCTTACTGCCTTATACTGGAACAATCAGCAGATCCACAATATATGGATTTAGCGCCTTACCCTACTTGTAGTCTCAGTGCTGCTGGCCAAGGTCATATCTTTATCCTCTCTCTGCTGTATGCTTCTCACTGGCATTGCTGGTCTTTAATTCATCCTTTCTTCAGACCCGCCCTTCACACTCATTCCAGCATTATCTTCAAAAGTACAACTCCGTTTATGTCCATGCAAATTTCTAATGGTTCCTACTTACTTACAAAGTACAACCCATACTCCATAACAACAACTGAGACCCTAACTTGCCTTTCCAGTCCATCTCCCTAGGAGAACACCTTATATCCAGAGAAGGCCAGTGATGCACCAATATGTTGTCATGTTGTATATGTAAGGCTTTGAATAACCTCATCCTTTGTATATGTAAGGCTTCTCCAAGATCTACGAAGCACAATATTCTTAATACCAAATGTTGAGTGAATTACATCTATGTAAAAATTTGCCATGTTAGAAATTAAAGAAGCTTTAATTGAGAAGCTTTTAAAAATCAAAATATTAGTGAACTTTAAAAAGTAAATAATTCACCGTATAACACCAAAACTAACTTGTATTGCAATGATTATTTTTTAAAACAAAAATAAAAGGAGAGGAATGGAGGAGTTTGCATTCTGTATGCACCCTACTGCTCGCTTGAAAGAAGACGGGTGGGCACTCACACCTACGTCTGCATTCCAACTCCTTCACGCATTGCACCTCCTGTAGGCTCCGGAAATCTCCACTGCATGCTCAGGAAAAGATGGCACAGAAAAGGCAAATAGCATCTCTGGATGATCATGAAAAGAGATTAAATCTTCAGAATGCCCTGAAAACTTGTGCTCAACTCCTGAGGTTCCTGGGCTGTACTTTTGAAACTACTCTCCATGCTAATTTTTTATTTGTTTTTCTGTTTGTGCCTATTCACTCCAGGCTTATGGCATTTCCTCTTTTAGAATATTTGTTCTTACCCCTTAGGTTCTTCCTCCTAAAATTCAATACCTCCATTAGTGCTCAAGGAAGCCCATTTTTTATGAAATCATCCTCTATCACTTATAGAAACTTTATGAAAGTGTTGTAATTTAGTGGTAGACTTGGAACTCCCCAACTCTCCAAAAAAAATAATAATCTCTCCTTCCTTTGCACTTTAATAATATTATTATATCTTAATTCACATCTAAAATGCTCAATTTTTGGGTCAACAGGTCCTGGGCCTCTTCTATCACGTCATCAAGGGTTGACAATGTGATTTTCTACCTGTGCTGCCTAGGTTAAAATTCACTTTCTGCTCTGATAAGGAACCATGAACCTCTGTGCCTTGTTTGCTCCATGGTTGCTTGCTCCAAGGTGGCAACAAAAGCTAACTTAGGTGAGCAGGTACACTGAGAAATAAACTGTCTTTCTAACTTGGAGGAACTTTTCATGGCTCTCATATTAAACCCAATAAATGATATGATTCTGCCATTATATAAGATGTCTACTATGGTTAAATCATAGCAACGTAGGTTCAGTTCTCTTTAGCAACCAAAATCAAGAGCAATGCTTCTGACGTTTATGAGAATGAATTTTTGAACTACCTCAGACCTTGTTCAATAAACCACAAGCATCTAAATTGACAAAAGGTACTGCAGACATTGCTGAAAAACTTGAACTCTACATGGGTATACCGCTTCTATTTTCTTAATTTTCTAAAACACTATAATTTATATGAGCATCAGATGTTTGAGTAAGGAGATCCAAGTCTGATACCTACCTCGACCCCAATGACATGAAAGACTTCAAACATGGCATCTGACATTCCTACAAGTCACTGTCTTCCACTAGACTATATTATCCTTGAAACCAGATATTCATTTTTGATTCTCCACCCAAAACAGTCTGTCACTTACTAAGTGTATCATAATTTTTAATAGTCTCAGGCTGAGAAATTATGCCAAATAATTTCCTTTTTTGTTTTAAAAAAAGGTGATACCATTGGACCAATGTTATAACCATTTGTGTATGGGATGTCCACGTGAAGAAACAACTGAAAAATACATAATTCATTAATCTACTATGGATGAGGTGTTTCATGAAGCATCAGGACATCACAGTAATGACTGGAATATAGTCCCCGCCACACCTGAACTCAAAATTCAGCCCAGCACTACCTGTTGAGAAAAACAACCAATCATAGAGCAAACAAAACACCTAGGTTCATGGTTCTTTATCAGACAACAGAATATTTCAAATTTCACCTCTGACTGGCAAAAAACACTTTTTATTTCTGTTTCTCATAGACACATAACTAAAGGCAAGGGCTAATGGGATGTCAAAGCAGTGTCATCACAGCCCTTTAATTGATGTGAAGGTGCTTGCATAATCGTTCAAGGCAAAGTGATGTTCTCACTGGTGGGAGATATAGAATGTACAATTTGCATCTCATCAGGGCCAAAAAAAAAAAAAAACCCTTGGTTTCCTCTACAAAGCACTAATGTTCTCAATACTGCTGACTGTGCTATTTTGAGAAATAGCCAGCATGCCCTCCGCACAGTTAGAGAGTGAGAGGAAATATTGCCTCCCCAGGTGTCAAATTTCCTTTCTATAATGGGAGGATGTGTGGGACAGCATTTCAAACATAGGCACAGAGGAAAAAAGAGGCTGACAAGTAAGATGGATGAATGAGAGGGAAAACACGTGTGGAGAAGGAAGCTGTCAGATGCAGATCCCATTTGTGCATCAGAAGTGTCCTAATTAAAAATGTCCATCATAAGAGCCTTTGGGGAGGGAAAGGAAAAAAGGCAGATCCACAGCTTTGTGAACCTAGAGATTTCAAAGGAAAAGCAGGGCTCCTAGAATGCAGGAGCTGTGCTGTTCACCTCAGTGTCCATATCTTGGCCTCTAGGGTATGAACTATTATTGTATCTCAAACCAGGAAGTTGGCATCTCCACCAACGTTCTTTAATTTTTCTAAAGACTATCAAACATTCAATTGAACTGTGTATGCTGAAAGCACTGGGGTGTTACTGTGCCATGTGAGGTTCAGTTCTTTCAATTTCACATCAATAATGACTTTTTCTCTTTCCCATAATTGGAGTTCTGAGCCTTCTGTGTTTACAGAAACATTAGTCAATTCCCTAGATGCTGTGAGCCAAATTAAATAAAAGAGTGCAGGCAAATTTATCTATAGAACATGAATCTTTAATGAGCCTTCAACCCTATAACTCATAGCAGAGAAGGACTTGCAGAAGCAGGTTTAGTTCCTTGCTGTTTGTGAGTGCTGGGTAGACCAGAACAGATGAATGGGTGCTCCTGCTGTTCTCCTTCGCATATTACATGAGAGGGCTGAATTAGACAATCAATGAGCTTTTTTCTCTCTGACCCGTGTTTCCATCGTTCCTCTTACAGGTCCCTCCTCCTCTCTGCAAGATACATTAAGGTCTTTGTTAATAAGGGTATATTTGTGCTGGGAGGAAAATGGTGGTAGAAAACAGTATAGGCTCTCACATTAGAGTGCCCTGGTCCAGTCTCACCTCTATCACTTATTAACTGTCTGGTTTAGGGCAAATTACCTAAGCTGTAGGTCTCAGCTTCTTTATCTACAGAATGGAGTAATAATATATGTATGCTTTGTACTATCACTGCAATCAAATGAAATAATCTACACAAAACACATGTTGTGTATCTCCTACCTGCTAAATATACAGAAAAACTTTGCTGGCGTAATTCGCATTATGCATGTAAGTTGTGGAAGAGGAAAATTTCTCTGCAGAATCTAACACATATGTGCTCAGAGACAGATCTGCCAAAAGAGAAAGATTTACAAACCTACAAGGCGGATCATTTGCTACAAAACAAATGTTACTTGCTACTGTCGAGTTCTATTTTGGAGTGTAAAACAGGAACAATAATAAACAAGTTTAAACTCATATAAATAAATTTTAATGTTTTAATAATTGAAAATAGAATTTCTATGAAGAATTCATAAAGAAAAAATAATATAATAATTAGTGAAGAATAAAAAGAGGATGGGAACCAGTGAGATACCTCAGTGGACTAAAGCACCTGCTTAATCAAGCTTAGGCAAGTGCAGGGACTGTAGTTCCATTCCCAGGATCACATGCCATGCTAGCCCAGACCCCAGGGCAGGCTGAGCCAGCCAGAGTCCAAGCATAGTGACACACATCTATAATCCCAGCACTGGGTGGCCAAAAGCAAGAGAATCACCATGAGTCTGAGCTGCGTAGCGAGACCCTGTAACAAATGCACAAAATACACCAAATACACAAAAGAAGAAGAAGAAAGAGAAGATGAGTAACTGTGGGAAAGGAGGAGGAAGAGAAAGAAAGAGAGAGATGAGAATATATATATATGTATATATATATATATATTCTCATATATATATGAGAATATATATATAATACTACTAATCATACTACTAATTTCTACTGGTTTATCAAAAGGAATTGTTTGATCAATTTTGCATGCCTATATCTGATAATCTGAATAAATATTTTGAAGATAACAACAGGCAATGTAATAACCATTGTTAAGTTCCTGTCATCTTGTTTTGAAATTCTGTATCATTTTTACTGGTTTTTTAAATTTTCATTCTCTTTAAAATAAAAGAGGATGAAAGTTTATAGATAAATTTCTCCTACAGAGCTAATGCAACTCTGGAAAGTTTGTCCAAAGCTTATCACAACAAAGACCCAAACATTAATGAGAGTGCTATGTGTAGCATGTACAAACATCTCTAGAACAGGGCAGAATCAACCCACATTCACAAATATCTGCAAAATTTACAACTTTTTTGTTTTGGGGTTTTTGTTGTTGTTTGTTTCTTTTTTTTCCTTAAATTTATCTTGCATGTTTACACCTGGTAACCTGAACAACTAATTTGAAGATAACATCATGTAACACAGTAACCATTGTTAAACTCCTGTTACTTCATTTAGCGAAATTTTATACTGTTGCTAAAACTATTTTTCTATCACCACTTTGTATTCTTTAAAAAATGAAAATAAAAACCCCAAGTCAGAATACATACAATTAATAGCCTCTGAACTTTGAGGTAATGTGCTTCTGGCTCCTCATTGAAAATGTCTTGGTAAAGTACATCTGATAGCATAAAGTTTAGCCCAGATATGTTAGAGACAGAAAACAACGTCCTTAAATGAATCAAACCTCATCTAGTTGTTGGATAGCAGGATATGCTTACCACGCATCTCCAACTATACTTTTATTTGGGTAGTTTGCTGATGCCTAAACATAATGATATGCCCCAGAACTACAAACTAGATAAAATCAAGAGGGGAAGAAAAGAAGCTAAACAAAGAAGAAGATGTAAGGGCAAAAGCCTAGGTCCAAAATCAACTCCAATAAAAAAACAAGTGACTGACAAAATAAGCAAAATTTATCTCAAGTCCAGGGGATGGGATTTTGTGTCTGTGTCATGTTAGATACATCAAGACACCCTTCTTTCCCTTTGCCTTATTGACTAAATTGCCTTACTGAGTAAAATAGATCAGCTATATAGTCAGTACAATCAACTGCTGAAAAATAAGCAGAAGACCT
>PVKN010031629.1:0-12447 GCA_004027915.1 Capromys pilorides | reverse complement strand
GCACCAAGGAAAACAACTCTTTAAACCCCAGAAAATATTTCTTGTTCTATTTTATTTTATTTTTTACCTCTTAAGTTTTATTTTATTTTATTTTTTATGGGTGGCTCAGCCTGCCCTGCAGGTGGGCCTGGCGCAGCATGTAGTGTCAGGGATCGAACCGCGGTCCCTGCAGTTGCCTAGCTTTGCTGAAGCAGGCGCTTTAGACTGCTGAAACATCTCACCAGCCCCATACATCTTAGTATATGTTTGAGATACATAATAATCATAATCATCTTGGTGAACTAGTATATACACATACTGCATTTTGAAACCCTGAAAATATTTCTGCTTCTCTGTCTCCTATTGAAGTTTATTTTTGTTGTTTTGTACTCAGTTATCCTTGATTTCCTGCCATGCTTAGCAGAAGATTATTAAGTGCAGGATCCTGTGTGGAGGCACGCAGAGCTACGGAGCATGCAGAGGCCGAAGGCGCTCGTCTTAGAGAAAGCTTCTCTCCCCAGCAGGAACTGGGGGCCGATTTAGAGAAGAAAAGGGTCAAGGAAAAAATATCCTTTCAAAAATTCTTTTTGAAAGATGTGCTTGCCTCCGCACTGTCCAATTGTGGAGTCCTCAGCGTGGAGTCGCTTCTGAAGAAGCAGCAAGGTGGGGGGGGGGGCAAGGCCCTGCACTGCGGGAAGTGGGGCCGGGGACAGCCCTGTTGCCTCATGTACATCGGCGCTCTAGATTTTTATTATTATTATTTTTCTATGTATTTAGTATAGGATCTACAGGGTCTCACTACACAGATTGGACTCATTGTGATCCTCCTGTTTTCAGCCTCCCAAGTGCTGGGATTACAGGTGCGCGCCACCATGCCCAGTCTCAGTCCCTGGCACAGCACGCCCTCCTGCTGAGCTATCTGACCGGCCCATCATTCACACTCTTTTAAAACTATTTCAAGGGTAATGATCAGCAATATGCCTCCTACGGGTCCGGGAAGAACACTTGTCTCTTTTGGGCCGGGCTTAGCAGAGGGAAACAAACCAAGTTACTTCTCTCAGGAGTGCTGACGGGTGACTTGGCTCTGAGGAAGATGGTGCTGATGTGAATTTGTGGCTTGGAATCTCCAAGCCAAGAAAATAACCTACAAGGATTTCTAAGAACCGGTGTTAATTTCCCTTGGGAGAAAGGAAACCATCAAGTGAGCGAATGGCTCCCCAGGGTAGCTCATTCTCGGCATGAGCCCCACAGACTCCCACAGGTGACATCCTGTTCCCACCAAGCAAGAGGTGTGGACAGCAAATCTGTAGACACTAAGAACCCAAGAGTACGAGATGTCAGGCAGAGAATGCAAACAGCTAGCATTAAAAATGCTCAAGTGCCATAAAAAGGAGGTAGATTTGGAAGACAGATGCTGAACTTGCAAACCAAAGGTATAATAATAGAAAATTTAAAATGGCGGGGGGCAGTTTAATATCAGAAGAGACATTATTGAAGAAAACAGTCACAACACTTAGAAGAAGTTAGAAGGGATGAATCAGAATGCGACGCACAGGGATGGAAACTGAAAGAGAAGTTGAGACACAGGGACAGACTGGGAAAGTTTGACGCTGATCAAAATTCAAAAAAAGGAACGAGGCAAAGACAAGATTAAAGATACACTGAGAATTTTCCAGAAGATATATGTAAACATAAATGTACAGATTTAATAAATTTAAAACATTCTTAGCAGGGAAAACAGAATAATTTTTCAAGAAATCTTACAAAACTTCAGAATATATATATATGAGAAAATGAGTGCTGGGCAGATAATCTACTCTCCAAGAACAAATGGAAAGCAATGGAAACCAACAGTGAAAAACATCTTCAACATGCCCGGCGCAGTCAGCCAGCCCCTGGGGACCCTGTGCCCTGCAATGAAATTTTCCAAACATGAAGACAAAACAAAAGATCTTTTATGGCTCCTACTGACATGACAAGGACCTGCGCCTGCACGCACGGGCAGTCCTCAGGCCTGTTGGGAGAAGATGCTTGGACTCGCTTGAGACCACCCTGCAGCATCAATGCCAAGGCCCTCCAGGGCTCCATGTGTCCTTGTTGCCCTTAGGTCCACACAGCTGGAGGCCCACAGAGTGCGGCCACAGGGCTGTGAAGCCCAGAAAGTTCCAGAGCCACAGTCACTGCCAGGCAGCTTCTCATTGTGGATTCTGGCCCTAGAATACTCAGCGTCTGCTCTGCATGCAGTGTCCTTGTGGCACAGCGCAACAGAGGCACTGACCAACTGACCAACCTGACTATGGTCAAGACCAATGCCTGGCGAGAGTTGGCAGCCCGAGGGAGGAACAGTCCAATGGACCAGCAGTGCTAACCCCGAGAAAAGGTTTTAGTTTGCAAGTGACTCCTCCTCTAGAAACCTGGTGCAGCACCTGCTACACCTGGTAGCCTGAATCAGAATCCTAAGAGCAGAAAATCCTTTCTCTAAGGCATGCTGAGGAAAGGTTATAAGCATCTGAAATGAGCTGCAGAAGAACTTCAACTCAGGGTCTCCTGTGCCCTTCTATGGTGATCAGGTGAGAGAGACACAAGACTCAGTTGTGGAGAAGATTCAGGCTACACACAGACCCCCTGAGAAGTTTAGGATCAGGCCAGCAAGGACACAGGACCCCACCTCCTGTGGTGAGAAGCTAGGCCCAGAAGCGTGGCCTTGAGGGGTGGCTGGAATTGGTGGCTTTAAGCCAAGTGGACAGCTGTAGCCTTTTCCCACCGCCTACCTGCAGCACAGGGCCTGGAGATCTGGCGGCTTTGTCCCCTACCGACATGAACAAGGACATGCACCTGCATGCACAGGTGGGGTGCATGGATAGACAGGCTTCTGGGGTGCACAGGGGCACCCCACAAACCCACAGGCCACAAACCACTCATTTAAAACATGCAGAGGAATTATTTTTGGACTCATTTTTTTTCTTCATTGATTTTTGGGGGTCTTGGCTCCCTGTCTTGTTTCTTACATATATATTTAAACTTTATTTTTCTTTGTTTCTCCTTTTAATGTTTTTCAAACTTTTTAATCTAATTCTATTTATTTCATTTTATAGGATGCTTTATCTCTTTTTTTCTCTTCCATTGCTTAATTTTTCAAATTTTACTTATTTCATGGTCCTATTGCTACTCTCTTTATATTTCACTACTATAACTGTTAAGCTTTATTAGTCTTTAGAAAGTGAACTCTGTGATATAAATGTTGAAATCTTTTTATTGCTAGTGGAGGGAGAGTTGCTACATTTAGTAGCCATTTATCATTTGTCAATATTTGGGTTGTCTTAGTGCTTATCCTGTAATTATAAGTACTAATATCCATCTCTATGGACAGAGGTGGTGCACATTGTTAGCTTTTGGGACATGTCGACATCCAGTTTCTCTCTGATGCTATTATTGTTGCTGATTTTACTGTGATTGCCATAGGGTGCCACAGTTGTTGTCAATGACTGGTTTTCTCTGTGGGCCGGTGTCCTTGCATAGTTTTCTCTTCTGTGCCACTTGCCTCTGTCATTAACAAAACTGCAGTCCACTCTTGGAGAAGAGGGAGGAAGGCCAGGTACTCTGCTGTCTCTCTTGCCAAATTAATGGAGATGGTTCAATCTTGAGACAGATTTTGGCATTTTGTGTGTGTGAGTGCATGTGCACAGGTACACACACACACACACACACACACACACACACTCACCAGAAACAAGAGAAGACAGGGCAACAAAATGCTTCCCCAAACTTCCAACTTGTCCAATATTGATCCATGGGGCAACGTCAGGGAGGAAATAAAAATCCACACAGCTAAACTGTTCAGAACGATAGAAGAGAGAGACAGCAATGATCAGAAAGGTGCTGAGGGAGCTAAGCAAGACATAACTAAATGAGAGTGGACTTAACAAACTGCTCAGAAAGTTAGCGGAGGACACTAACAAAAAGCTCACAGAGCTAAACAGGATTATACCATGCATTAGTGACCAGTTCAGCCAAGAACCTGAGTCCAGGAAGATGCACCAGCTGGAAACCAAGGAGATGGAAACTTCATTTGACTACATGGGCCATAGAAGTGTCCAGTGTAGGCTGACACCAGTGACGGAGGACTCAGAGACCCTTCAGCAACCAAGAGAACATAAAAATGGACCCAACACGGAGAAGACTAAAGACTAATTAGAATTAGTGAAACATCAGAGGACAGCACAAGCGGCGTTAGAAAGCCTTGCTACAGAAAGGAGAGCAGAAAACTTTCCGTAGCTGGGGAAAAGTCTAACAGACAAGGGAGGCATATAGGTCCCCAGACAGCCACGATCAGAAGAGAACCTTTCCATGCACATCCTAGACGGAATGCCAGAAGCTGCAGCACCGGAGCAAGTCTTAAAAATCGTGAGAGGACAGCAAAGAATCACTTCTAAAGGAAGACTCCCGAAATCACAGCAGACTTCTCAGCACAGATGCTAAGGGCCAGAAGAGCTCATCACAAGCTGCCTCAAGCCTTAAAAGAAAGCCAACCCAAAGTGACAGATCCTACAAAACTATCTTTCAAAACTTATGGAGAAATAAGTGTTGAAAGATCTAATAGAATATATACATCAGGCACAATGACCAGTTTAGTAGAAGAGAATGAAAGGCAACCATCAACAGGAAAATACTGCAGTGACAGGAGCAAATGACATGTACTTTGCAAGGGACACATCTAAGACAAGAGACCACAGAAATGGAGAAGGCAAAAGCACAGAGTATGGGAAATGGTACATAGAGCAAGTTTCAACTTAAGAAACCTAGCATATCTACATAAATTTCACACAAAATCTTAAAGACAAGAAAGTACTACTGATGTTCAATAGTTCAATATGCTACAAGAATAAAAGTTTAAATGTAGTAAATGATAAGATACAGCCTTATCTTTATACATGTTTAGAAAGCCATAGAAATAAAAGGAGAAATAGATAAGTAATCCTAACAGAAGATTTTAATCTATCTCTCTCTGTAACTGAAAACAAAGTAAACAAAAGTAAATAGATGGAAGACTTGAAAAGCATATTAAGTGAACGAAGGGACATATATAAAAAAGGTAGCCAAGACAGAAGAATGTCTTAGCTATTGTTTCTCATTGCCGAGATGAAATAACCAATACCCCAAGTTACAGCAGGAAGGGTTTAGTTTGTAGAGATTTCAGTCCATTACTGTGTGGCCCCAAGGCAGGTGGCAGGTGGCATGGTAGAGGGGCATTACAGAGGTTGAGTTCACAGCAGACAGAAGGCAGCAAAGGGACAAGCAGCTCATGACAAGTGACAACAGCAGTCCGCTTTCCGTCCCTTACATTCTGCCTAGGCTACATACCCTTAGGGTGGCACTTGCACCCAGGGCAGACTTACCCAGTATCCACACCCAGAAGTAATGAGCTGATTTCGTAACTGCACACTCTGATTCTCAGTGGCACACACTTCAGGTCCAGCCACCTCTGAAAAGCCCTAGCTGTGACTGCATGAGGCTTTGGGGTGACATCTAGCCTCAACTATAACAGACAGCATGCATTTTCTTGACACTTACACGAAACATTAAAAATAAAAACTAAGTATACTCTAGACCATAGTGCAAAAGTCTCAACAAACTTCTTTGGCCATAGACAATTCAGCTTGACATCAATAAAAAAAACTTAATTAGAAATACCACATAGGTTGGAAAACAAAGAGGTACTTATAAAATCATGGGTCAGGAAGTGAATCAAAATGCAAGTCAGAAAATATTTGGAACCATATAAGAAAATAGTACATTTCAGATTATGTGGGCTATGGGGCTGGGGAGATAGCTCAGCAGAATAAGTGCTTGCCTGACAAGTGCAAGGTCCTGAGTTTGATCCTTGGTACCACCCAACAAACAAACAACTAAATTATGCAGAATGTAGCTAATATAGTAATGAGAGAAAACTTAGTAACCCTAAGAAACTTACCTAATATTAATAGTTTCCCAAATGGCCTATTGCTATTGGGCATAGTTAGACTAGGTTTCCACTTCCTAAATCTGTCATGATGAAGACTGAACTGAAATACACAAAGCCTTGAGAGATCCCGAAGCTATGCCCAAGCCAGCGCAGGCCCCCAGTGTCCACCTGCAATCCAACAGACGAATGATCGGCAGTGAACGCTTACACTGCAGTACCACACAGCGCCCAGAATAACCTAGAACTAGGCTTGACTAGATGGATGACTCGTACAAGTTACATGTTAGGTGTAAAATCTGACTCCCTCATGATGCCATTTATATAACATTCAAAATCCGGCAAGATAAAGCTGTGCTGTAAGGAGTCGGTGTCCTTGACCCGAGCTCTTGCTGTCAGGTGCGTCCTGTTCGGCACTTAAGGCTTTGCATCACGTTTTTTCCCTATGCATATTGGGTTTTAAAAAGGAGTTAAAAATTGAAAAGGCTGTGGGTCTCGTTTTGGAGATGGTCACGTGGGTGGGAAAGGACAGATGGAAGCTGCTTTCACCTGGGAAGCCACTTTGGAGGTAAAAGAGAAGGTCCAGGTGGTGAATTCGTGCGGCAGAGGCCGTCCAGAAATCTCACTTGGAAATATTCCTACTCTGTGATTATTTTCCCCATAAAATGCAGAAGAGTCTTTCTGAAGTGTTTAAGGGGCCTAGACACTTCTGAGCCTACAAATTCAAGGCTGTCAACCCCTATTCATACTCCGTCAGTAAAATTTACTTTCCCAGCACCTTTTGTTAGTGTCGGATTCCAGCCTTGTTGATGGGCTGGCTTCTCACGACCAGAGACACTTTCCATTTTATTTGACCACCTTTAAGGCCATCGAGAAGTTCTACTTTCTAACTGTTCTTTTTTTAAATTTATATGTATGTACGTATGTATGCATGTATGTTATGGCCGGCTCAGCCTGCCCTGGGGGTGGAGCTGGCGCAGCATGTGGTGCTCAGGATTGAACTGAGGTCCCTGCGGTTGCCTAAGTTTGCCTAAGTAGGCGCTTTAGACCACTGAGCCATCTTGCCGGCCGTTTCTAACTATTCTTTATCCCCCAACTTTCTCATCACTTCTGATTTCTAGGATAACAAATTCTGGTGTTCCTTTGCCCCCAAATAAACATGAGAGAACACAGTGGCTACGCCATAGGTGGCCTAATGATTTTTTCGACCTCTTCTGAGCTTTGCAGTCTTGTCAGCGTGACTTGGTGCTATTAACCCAGTCGGCGTGGATGAAGCAGCTGAGTTACCTCTGCTTGCCTGACGCAGAGTGACACCGGGGCGTGCACAAGGCCTGGCTCCCTCCTGCGCGGTTCACGACTCGGCTCTCGCTGCAGCGGGGCCTTTGCCACCATGCTTGGTCCTAAGCCCTCAGTTTGTGAACTGTTTGTTGTCATGTCATAGGCAAGATGAGCTTTAAAACCTGTGCTAACTTGGTGTGATTTTATTCTCGACAGAACTCGGATATGAGGTGCGTTAAGTGAGAAGACTGAAGATTACCAAAGCCTGTGGGCCTCCTGCCCAGCTCAAGGGCCCCCTTTCTGCCTCCGAGTCCGGGGCTCCTGCTCGCAGCTGTCCACGGTGTGGCCCCTCTGTGACGGGCCAGGTGTACTTTTACACCTGGTCTCTCTGAGAGGATCATTTTAGGGCATTTTCTCTGGCACTGATGATTTGCTCTTTCAACAAAGCAAGGAGTTCCGCGATTCGCATTTGGAATGGAGCAGTCAAGAGGACGCAGCCCGAAGAAGAAGGTGGCAGCGCCTCAGCTCTGACATGGGGGTCGGGGAGAAGGTAGCACGGCCCTGGCCGAGTGGAGAAGGCGTCGGCAGGGCGGGAGGCCCCTTCCAAGCCCACAGAGCCTTAGGCAGGCCCGTTCGCTTCTCTGGGACTCTCTTCCCTTCGCGTTGGCAAGCATGCACACGCGGTATGAGATCTGGGAGTGATAGCGCACACGATGCTCGAAGAACACAGAAGAACGCCCAATTCGTGACAGTAACATTGATCAAAAGCACAGTTGTCACAGTACACACCCCACTGTCAAGGGATCCATAGAAAAGAGTATAATTTCCTCAGAGGGTCCAGAGACACGAGCCGTGAAATGTGAAATCCTTAAGACCAGGATTCTACCCAAAGGTGTGCTCTGCCTTTGGCCACGGAGCACTCTAATGTGTCACATTCCAATGAAAGGCTTGAAAAGAAACTGGGGAAATTCCCTCAGGCAAATATCTCCAATGGGATTTTATCTCTCATTCTTTTAGCATAGCAGAATTTGCTAAAAGCTCACAAATAGCGCTGACTACATCCAAGTAGACTTCCAAAGTATTGCAACATTCCTGCCTTCTGGGGTACAGTCCTGTGTGACCTCCCTCCCTTTGAGTACGGCTAGGACCTGAGCATATGATGGAATTGGGTTAAAATTCTGGGCCAAGGGAAGGGACCTGAGGTACATAAGAACCTGACTCTGAGCTGACCAATGGGGAGGCTGTCTGGGTTGGCTTGGGCTAACTGGGTAAGCTCTGGACAGGTGGGCCAGAGAAGGGGGGGCATGAGAAAAATTTGGAGAGAGATGGAGGAGACAGAATGTACAAGGAGGAAGAGAAGGGAATCTCTGGCTGGCTTTGAGGAAGTAAGCTGTCACCTTGTGAGGACACTTACGTGGCAAGGACACACCCAGGACAGCTCTCCCAGTGCTCCCGGGAGGTGGGAGGATAGAAGATATATTTGTGCTATGGTTTTTTCAAGGCAGGGTCTCACTATGCAACGGAAGCAGGCCTTAAACTCACTTACGTAGCCCAGGCTGCCCTCAAACTCCCAGCGATTCTCCTGTGTCAGCCTCCCAAGGCTGGGATTACAGGCATGTGCCACCATGCCTGGCTGGATAGAAGATATAAAAATAGGGGGAAAAAAGGAGACAAAGAAAACCATAAGAAAAATACACTGCCAAGAATACTGTAACCCCTGGGCTGTGGGCAGGCTATCCAGAGCAGTGTGCCCTAGGTTAATGTATGCCACTTGCCTTCCAGACCAGACCCATTACCCCCCAAATCCATTACTGATACTGTAGCTCCCTAAATTAGCTTAGTTGATAAAGGGCAGAAATGTGATCCGAAGATGAAGGAACAGGCTGAGAAAATCCAAAGATGCCTAGATCCATCTTCCCAAAAAAGAGCGGGGCTCATAATTTTGATCAAAATTGTCCACTTTCCTACCGGCAGGCAGGCATCCTTTCCTTCATTTTCCCATAAGCCAGGACCGAGACAGAACTCCTGTAAACTCACAAATTCTACAGTATCACCCCCTCAAGAGGAACACAAATGTTTTCAACTCCAGAAAGTAGCGCATCTCTCTCTCATGGGTTTGCACTCCATTTCTCTGAGTGTGTACCTAAAAACTTCCGCCGAGTAAATCCCTTTGTGTTTCTTAATGACTCATCCTGGAAATTCTTGCTCTTTGGAGAAAATTAGAGAACCTGCGCCCTGCCTCCTGGTGGGGTGAGTTAAGCTTCTCTGCCTCCCCTTTGGGGACTTCCTTAAATCTGCCTGGTGACAGACACTTAGCTCTTCTGTGGGTTTCCAGTGGAGAGCTTCTCTCGGTAATAGCTCACAAGAGCATGGAGTCTTAGCCCTTCAGGCACCAGAAACTGAATTTGGCTAACAATTTCAAAAAAATAGAGAAGTTGATCCTACTCTAGAGAAGATTCCCCTTTATCTTATTTGCAAGGCTCAAGGATAACTAAAGAATATGGTGGAAATCTAGGGTCCTGGGATAAGCAGGGGCTTGGTAAGAATAGGCCTGGCACTGCACTGATCCCTCCTGAACAGGATGCTGTCCAGGGCTTTGCTCAGTGAGGACCGTCTCACCTGGGTATCCAGGTATCTCACACCCAGAGACATCCACTTCTCAGGGTTCCTTCCCTGCAGTGAAAGTGGGGCATGCACTGAAAAGATCCTCCCCTGAGCAGCTTTCCTGAGCTTTGGGAGACTGGCTTCCATGAATTCTAGCTCCTGGTGTTCTTTGGTGCCTCTCTGGGAGCGATAAACCGGCTCCATGCCACTCCTGATGTGTGTGTCCTGTCTCGCCAGGAAAGTAACCACTGCACAGGGAGCCACTACACGCTTAGCTCTTCTGTGGGTTTCCAGCGGAGAGCTTCTCTCGCTAACAGCTCACAAGAGCATGGAGTCTCAGCCCTTCAGGCACCAGAAACTGAATTTGGCTAACAATTTGAAAAAGACGGAGAAGTTGATCCTACCCTAGAGAAGACTCCAGCTGAGGCCACAGCCAGTGGACAGCTTGGTACCAACCTGGAGAGATTCTGAGTGAGTCCCAGACCCAGCTAACAGGCCGTGAACTGCTAACCTGCAGAAACTATAAGGTGATGCATCTGTGCCGTTCTAAGCTGCCCATGTGGGGTTCTTTGGTAGGCAGTAGTAGAAGGGAGTGCGGGATCTTTCAGCTGAAGGATATAGGGACAGGAACTCTGTCCATTACTTCCCCACTCCTATCTCAGGAATACTTATGCACTGTCTAGGATGCTAGCTTGTGTCCTCGAAGCTAAGGGGACACTTGAACTCCCAGGACAAGTAGCTGGCTCGAGGAAGCTGCAAGAACCCTGTGGCCCAGGCTGATGGCAATGCACACACCTGGAATCGGACAGAGGCTGGGTCCCGTCCTACAGTGTGGGTGGGTGAACAGGTAGCAAGACACGGGCTTGATCTGCACTAGCTTCTAGAAGATTCTGACCCGGTTCAGAGCCTTCTTGGGTCTGGACACCACGTGTGATTCCCCTTAGAAAATGACCCACCCATAGTAAATGGCAGTAATTTCCAACTTCTTCAAGACCAAAATGTCCCAGTGAGATTCTAGTATCTCTAGGGCAAATCCAAAGCACAGGAGCCCAAGTAAAGGGACATCTCACATCAGGAATGTCCTGCGAAGGGTCCAAAGGGCTCAGATTCCATGCTCTTATACAAAGTGTCCACTCACATCTTCTCACATAATTACTTCATAACAGGAAAAACACACAGGCCTGGTATTGTGACGGTCTTCAAATCACCAGCTTCTGCAAGGAAGGAAGCCGCAGGTGGATGCCCCTGGGGGCAGCTGGGGTTTCAGGCATGGGGGGCGCGTCACGTGTTGTGCCTTTTTTGAGCAACATTCTTCAAATTCACTCGTGGCAATGGGGCTGATTAGCTGGATCCAGCAGATGGACACCACACAATTTAAAATTAGATATCACTTGGTGCATCATCCACTAAGACACCTCCGTGAGAGAAAACACAACGTGACAACTCAGAAAATTAGGGAATTCTTGCTAAGTTATGCTGTGATTCCTCTTAGTACCACCAGGGGGCGCCCTGACCCGACCTGATCCAGAGGCACCTGTTCCCACACAAGCAGTCTGGGCACTGCTACGACTTGCAGCCAGGGCTACATTTTGCCCTGGCTCTGTCTCAATATACATTCTTTCTAGCCAAAATGTAGGAGAAGAAATAAAATGGCACAATATATCATTCTAAGACTATAAAACGGCAGCAGAGGCAGCCATCGGCTCACGGCTTGCCAGGTACCCAACACTGCACACACAGCGCTTCTGTGACCCTCCCAGCAGTCCTACAAGGACAGCCGTCTCACCGCTGTGTCAGGGTGAGAATCGGAAGCCCCGTGAAGGTGGCTTGGCGAGGACCATGCTGTCTCCAGCACGGCGCTACGACGTGGGCTCTGACCTCGGAAGCCTCGCTGAGCTCTGTGGCAGGGACTCCATACCTGCCAGGCCCATGAGTGATGAGTGGACGGTGGCCCAAGACCCGTGGGCAGAAGACAGGCCCAGAAATCTGTGGGACTACCCTTCAGTGCGAAGCGCCTTCCCATGTCACAGGACACCAGTGGACACCTCACGGAACAGGGGAAGGGACAGGCTGTTGTTTGCAACTTGAATGTTGCAAAGGCGGGCATGGGTGGCGCATGCCTGTAATCCCAGCACTTTGGAGGCTGAGGCAGGAGGACTGGTGTCAGTCGAGACCAGCCTGGGCTACAAAAGTGAGCACAAGTCCAGCCTGAACTGCATAACGAGACCCTGTCTCAAAAAGTGATCGAATCTTCTGGAAACAGGGCTGGAGGGAGGAAGTGGGGCTGCTGGGGCACGCCCCTGATGGGGGTGCTGGCCCTGGTCCCTCCTCTGCTTTCCTTGCTCCTTCCCAGCCGCCCTGAGGTGAACAGGGCTCTTTGCGGACGTCTTCCTACCGAGGTGCACTGTGCTACCACAGGCCCAGAGTGACACAGCCAAGCAACACTGGACTGGAAACCCTGCCACTGTGAGCCATGACAAGTCTTGGCCCCGTTAAGCGGATTTGCTCGGGTTTTCTGTTTCACTCATAAGTTGACCAGTACGGTGTGTAAAGCAGCAGGAAGAAAGAGGACTGCGTGGCCGGCAGGAACTGCACCTCACACGTCCCGGCCTCTCCCTGCACCCAGC